>APFE031308302.1:0-10751 GCA_000404065.3 Pinus taeda | reverse complement strand
CCAAACTATTATCATTATATTTTAAGTGATACCAAAGTTGTTAATCCACTTTGTTAATCCACTTTATTAATTTCTCATTTAAAAATCCAAGAGTTAAAATGATAAAATAGTAACTTCAGTAACATACGAAAGTTGTTAATCCAGTTTATTAATTTCTCATTTAAAAATCCAAGAGTTAAAATGATAAAATAGTAACTTCAGTAACATTAATAGGAATCGAATAACATGATACTTTTTTAATATTAATAGGGAATAAAATAAATCTACATGCATCATTTTTGAGTGGTTACAGTTATAATAATTGCAACATAACAAAATCAAAGCTTTTTCTTGTTTACCTTGGGCGATTCCGCCCGGCTGCCAATATATTTGACACTTAGGAATTTTAATTTGAGTCTAATTCCTCTAAATTCCGGCGAAGTATCATTTATTCTAGTGTCACCCATTATGTTTTTCAACCATAGAAAAACCAAACTTTATATTTATTAAATATTTATTTATTAATTCAAAAAAAAAAAATATTTTCAACCAGAATCAACTTAATTCTCCAATCCCTATTGGCTTAGGTTAAAATGAAACCCTTAATGTCCAAACTATTATCATTATATTTTAAGTGATACCAAAGTTGTTAGTCCACTTTATTGATTCTTCATTTAAAAATCAAAATCCAAGAGTTAAAATGATAAAATAGTGATTTCAATAACATTAACAGGGAATCAAATAACATGATATTTTTTTAACATTAATAGGGAATCAAATAAATCTACATGCGTCATTTTGGTGTGGTTACAGTTATAATAATTGCAACATAACAAGATCAAAGATTTTCAAATAACATGATACTTTTTTAACATTAATAGGGAATCAAACAAATCTACATGCATAATTTTGGAGTGGTTACAGTTATAATAATTGCAACATAACAAGATCAAAGCTTTTCTCGTTTACGTTGGGCATTTACATTGAGCGATTCCCAGAATCGCCCAGCTACCAATATATTTTAAATTTAGGAATTTTAATTTGATTCTAATTCCTCTAAATTTCGGCAAAGTATCATTTATTCTAGTGTCACCCATTATGATTTTCAACTATCGAACAATAAACTTTATTTATTAATACTTATTTATTAATTCAAACAAATATTATTTTCCAACCAGAATCAACTAATCTCAATCCCTAATGTTTTAGGTTAAATCGAAACCCTTAATGTCACAACTGTTATCATTATATTTTAAGTGATACCAAAGTTGTTAATCTGCTTTATTAATTCCTCATTTAAAAGTCAAGAGTTAAAATGATAAAATAGTAACTTTAGTAACATTAACAGGGAATCAAATAACATGGAACTTTTTTAACATTAAAAGGGAATCAAATAAATCTACATGCATCATTTTGGAGTGGTTACAATTATAATAATTGCAACATAACAAGATCAAAGCCTTTCCCGTTTATGTTGGGTGATTCCCAGCATCATTTTGGAGTGGTTACAATTATAATAATTGCAACATAACAAGATCAAAGCCTTTCTCGTTTATGTTGGGTGATTCCCAGAATCGCCAATATATTTTAAATTTAGGAATTTTAATTTGAATCTAATTCCTCCAAATTACGGCAAAGTATCATTTATTCTAGTGTGACCCATTATGATTTTCAACCATAGAAACAACAAACTATATATATATATATATATATTATATATATATGTATGTATGTATGTATGTATGTATGTATGTATGTATGTGATAGGGTTATGATGTATTGATATAAACTAAGAACATTCAATTTAAAAATTATATACACTAATGTTAATATTTGTAAGTATTTTTCATGTTGAAATATGTTATGAGCATTTATATATAATAATAAATAATTTTAATTTTTTAACTTGAATCAAAATATTATTTATTATTTTTATAGGGGTAGTGTGAGTCTTTTTTTTTGTTCTTTAAGATAAAAATGTTTTTTTTTTTACAATCTTAAAAAAAAAATAAATCAAATTTAAATTTTAAAATTTTAAATTCGGTTTTACTGGCATTTTTAAAAAATGTTGAAAATTGAAACTAAAAAAAAAAGCCATCATTCCACTATCAATACTTTTCATTTTCAGGGTTTCTTTTACACAAATTTTCCACAAAAAAAATCGATTTCACTGCCATTTTTAAAACATGTTCAAAATTGACCCTAAAAGAAAAAACCATCATTCCAGTATACACACTTTTTGTTTTTAGCACTGTTTTTCATGTTTTTTTGGGGTTTTTGAGCCAGAGTTCCCATTTTGAGTTTATAGTTCCTGTTTCAAAGTTTAAATTGTTAAAACCTCATGTTCGGAGTGGAGCCTGATTATCTTATTGATTCAAAGGTATTTTTTTCAACTGGATGGGAATAATATTCACCCCTCTACATGGGGGGGAGACTTTTCCCACCTGGGTTCAAGGGCACCACCCTTGAAGCTAAAACTAGATGAAAAATTACTTTGTAAAATAAGATAATTTCGTAGTCAATTTGGTCCATTGATTAAGTAGATGATGTGATGGAAGAAATTATGTTAATTTAGGGTATTGTTCCCTTGAAGGAAACCCTCAATTTATATGATGGAATTGTATTGTGGCTGTGGATTATTATTCTGAGTGAGAGAGAGAGAGAGGACATTGTATGCGAGCAAAGAGAAATTACAATGGATCTGTTGTAGGTTGTATTTCTTCATTTTGTTGGATAATATAAAAGGAAGGACTAGTTGTTTCTCCGTGGATGTAGAACAAATTGTGTGGACCATGTATATCTGTCTCTCTTGTTTTATGAATTTTTGTATTTGTGCTTCCACAAAATTTTATGTGTTCCATTTCTCTATAATATATAATTTTATAACAACTGGTATCAAATCCAAATGTCTATTTGGTTGATAAAACAAAATAAGGGTTCTCGGTTTAAGTGGGAGCAATGGAAGAATATGGTAGTTTTAGGGTCCAGAAATTTAATGGCCAAAACTACCAGCTATGGAAGATGCAGAAGGAATATTATCTGTATTAAAAAAAATTGTACCTACCATTGAGCAAAAAATCAAAGAAGTCAATGAGTATGAAAAAGAAAGAATAAGATATTCTCGACAGAAAGGCACTTGGAGCAATATAGTTGTGTTTGGAAATGATAGTGACATTCAACATTTCAAAGGAAACAATAACAAAGAGTTTAATGATGACATTGGCCAAACTATATTTAAAACCCTCGTTCTCAAATAAGGTATTTCTTTTGAGGAATCTATTTAATATGAAGATGTCAGAAGGTGGATCTAGTGTTGATCATTTAAATGAATTTAATATGGTTACCAGTCAGTTAAGCTCTTTAGGGGTAAATTGTGATGATGAATGTTGGGCGGTGGATCCCCCCAGGCAAGTTTTGGGGCTTAAAGCCCAAGTTTTGACTACGTCCTATGTAAAGACTCCGCGAAGTATGGGTGCAGAGCTCGAAGTTGTTATTGAGTCACAGGGTTGTCCGCCTTTAATTTTGTAATGTAATGTCAGCTTGAGAGTTCTATCCATGGTCTGCAGACCATGGGATTGTATAAATAGAGAGAGGCTCTAAGTCGTAGAGATAGCCAATTAGATCTAAGAAAGGATGGAATAGAAGCATTGATTCTGATCGAAGAGTAGAATTGTGTCTTTGGGTCGTCGAGTAGGAGAAGGCTCTACAAGTGAGTGTGAAGAGGCCTACTAGTCCGTAGCTGAATGCGCGGACCCCTGCAGCTTTGTGTGCAGGGAAGGTTGAGTGTGTAACCATCGAAGAAGTAATAAAGAAGAGTTTCATATCATTTTTGTGTATCTTTCTATATTTTATGCATTAAAGTATATTGGGTATGAATTGCGAATTTACTGTTTAATTGATGTGCGAACTTATATGAATCTGTTAATTGAGCGAATATAAGATAAGTACCTGTTTATGCGAAGTTGACTAACAACTATGAGAAGATAAGTAAGATATGCAGTGTAACTTAGGGAAAGAGTACAGATCGCTACCTTAGCAGAGTGAAATCACCTCAGCCCCTGATTACGGATGCATGAAGGTGATTATAACAAAGCGTGAAGGCCTCGCAGGGAAGGAGAGTGTGCAAAGTGACCTACGTGACATAATTACTGGTTGAACTGAGACAAACCCTCAGACATCTCAAGGGTGTGGAAACCTGGTTCCAACATCCCACGTACTACTTCTGGTGAGACCTCAATCTACGCTCTGCAGGTTGTTGCCAAAAGGGCCAGTAGTACAGGGACTTGTTCGGATAATTAACTCTGAACCTGGGTCAGGCCCCCTCAAGCCAAAAAATGGTTCCATTGTCGGGACCAGAATCTGCATAAAGATGTCTGATGTCGTATTATTGGAATCCAACAAAGAAGGAAACTGAAGGTTGGTTGGACAGAAGAATTCATGAGTTCAGGGTGTAGGAGAACAGGAACCCATGACTGTCAAAACAAGAGTGGTTAGACACTACACGTACATAGAGATCCACGAAAACTTTGTCGCATCTTTTCCCACTGAGTTATACGAGTGGAGCATGAAGCTAGCAGATAGCCAAGGAAGGTGGAAGCTCAACTATCTTATTATGTGGACACCATAATTGGTGTGCATATTGGAAGCATCAAAGGATCAGATCACGTGCACTGTTGATCACTGGCTCGATCGAATTATAGGAGGATTCATTACTGAGTTTACCGTTGGCACATTAGTTAGCTATAGCTAGGCAGAGTGACGCTTTCTAAAAGGACTACAAGGTAATTACGTAAAGTCTTTAAACACTTGGATTAAAATGTTATTGTGCGAGAAAAGGGTTACGTAGTTGCCTTGATTTCTGGAGCTACGGAAAGCGGAAAAAATTATAGAAACGAAGGAAATAAGGGACGAGAGAATATCCCTTTGATTTCACCTCTACGAGGGGATGAGTAAGAGCTTGCGAAGGTCTCACCATGAAGTGTGATCAACTTGATAAGGAAAAGAATCCTGTGAATACCACCCCCACCCACACCACCACCAGCTTCACCACCATCACCTCCATATTCACCCATACCACCACCACCGCCACCACGATTCAATATGGCGAGCACAGCGAAGTTGCATGTGTTTAAAGGCTTAGGGAATGAGGATCCGGACCAATTTTGGTTTGTGATAACAACCGTATAGGAAGTGCAAGGAGGTATATATTAGAACATCGAGAAAGCAACACTCGTTAGTGCCCTGCAGGACCGCATGCTAACCTGGTACATTAAGCACTCGAATGATAATCCAAAATGTAGGAATCACAAAGATCCAGGCAGTGCTAAACAAAGAATTTAGTAGGCCAAAGTCTGAAGCACAGTCGATCATTGGGTTTAAGGAGATCACGATGTTACCAGGTGAGACATTATGGGAGTTGGATCAGGGGCTGAAGTGTAGGATTCGTGAAGCTAATATGAATCTGACACATGGACAACACTGCGAATCATTTGTAGCATTACTAATGCCACATCTGAGGAGTGCATTGTCGCAAAAAAAGTTAACAACTTAGGCGGAAGCCTTCGAGAATGAGATGAGGCTACATGAAACCTCGATGCAGGATCGTAACTTGGGAGTTCAACAGATCCATGTGCAGTTGAAGAACTTATGCCTCGAAATGTAGAGTCTGAAACAGGACTGGATAGCTCGACCAGAAGTGCATGAAGAGGTGTGGTGCATCAAATGCAAAGGTCAGGGCCATGATAAAGACCACTGCCTAGTGTTCGTGAATTACCTCATGGGAGTAGGGTCGATGCCGTTAAGACCAGAAGCACAATCGGGACTGAGTGCAGCACCAACTTTATGGTGCGCGATTTGTCAAATAGGAGGAAAGCATGCTATCGACAACTTCCATTTGTTACAAAGGTACACGCAAAATTCACAGCAATTGTTCTATAAATTTTGTAGGTCGGTGGGACACGATGAGCACACCTGTAGGAGTTATGAGTTGATGATGGATAGAACTCCCACCTATAGATTTCATGCTGAAATGCAGTCCCTAGACCAGAATGTAGGAGTGGCGCGAATAGGATTTCCGGGGTGCGAACGAGGCCGAGGTGGAGGAGGACCTAGAAGAGGTCACAAACAACTAATATGCTACAATTGCAGAGGGCCAGAGCATTATGCTCGTGATTGTACAAACCCAACGCGTCCATCCTGTCTGTATTGTACCTTGTTTGATCATGAGATGGAATATTGTCCTATGCTGATAGCTGGGATATGCGACAAAGGAGGTCTAACGGCTCCCCCGACTCAGAACCTATAGATGATGAGGTCTGAGCCACACGAGGAGGATCCAAATGTGAACATGATGCTTTGAAGTGGAAACTCGATGGGAGATGACAAAGGCAAGTAGCCAAAAGAAAGCACTTGGGTTCGCAAAGCTCCGTCGAAAGAAGCAGAGTTCAATTTGGAGCACGTGAAGGAAACCTTTATGGAAGCTAAGAAGAGCTTCACTAATGCCTCCAATTTAGGAAGCAAAGATATATTGGAGCTAGAGATGGACCCATCCATGCTTACGACATTCTTGGAAACATGTATGAGATTATTGCGCAATAGTAAGGCCATAAAGGGGTTATAGGAACTCATTAACAGATGCGCTAGGTCTGCACCAAGAGAACCGCGCGTAGTCTGAAAGATCAGAAAGCAGAAGACAAGAATGGGGAGAGAGATGAGGCTAGCCATGTAGATTGGAGAATATGAAATGGACCAAGTTGTTTTGGATATGGGATCAGGAGCAAATGGGGAGGCCTAAGTTGCAGTGGTCTCCTTTCAACTGCGAATGGCAAACCAATAGAAGATGATACCAATGGGGCGATTGCAGGGAATCACTGTTGATGTTGAGCGAGAGAGCGCGCTAGTAGATTTTGATGTGATAGAGATTTTTGATGATAGCAATCCTTACCCCACACTCTTAGGAAATGATTGGGAAACTGACATGAATAGGGGTGATTAATCTGAAGAAGTAGAAAATGGTTTTTGAAAATAATTCACTACACGTAATCATACCCTTGGACCCTGCTGTAGGATTTCGCTATATAGATCCAATGCACGACTATGAAAGTGACGATGACTTGGATTGAATCTATAAGATAATAGTGCAAAATCAAGACTAGGTGAACCCCACCATGGATGGGAGAATTTCATGGGACCACGAAAGCTCCTGTACTTCAGATTCGAATGAGGAGATAGAGTGGTGGCAAAACCTGTTAAACAATGTAACTACGTTAAACTGTAATATCATGAGAAGATCGATGCGTTGTGTATCAAGGAAATGAGAGATTTACCTACTTACGATGGATTGGGAGAGGTAGATGCTTTCCTGAACATATTTGAAAGGGAGGTGTCAGAGAAGCAACGATTCGAGACCTTCGACTAGGTATTGCGTGCTACGCACGCAAGATGGTGGGGTATGCACAAAGGAAACATTGATGACTGATGTGCATGTAGAAGGATGATACGAACATGGTTTGGGAAGAATATGGGGCAGCCGACAGCTAGATATAATGACCAAGATAGCCTGCACGTGCCTCTATCCAGGTTGGTACGGGCATATGATAAACAACCTTCACGGATGCACATGAACTTTGCGATGGAAACCTTGAACAATAAGCATGTGTTGGGGGGAAATGTGCGAACAACTCCTCGAAATGGGACGATAGAGTGTCGAAAGAATGAGTGCACAGATGGTTGCCCATGCGAAAGCCTTTCACGAAGTGTGCGGAACAGTGAACAAGGTATGTAATGCGCAGCAAGATGATTCGTACATGCACGTACCAGCAATCTTATGTGTTTATAGGGAAACGTGCAAGAAATTGGAGGGATGGACACCTTCTAGGCTAGTTTACGAAGCAAGAGTTGAAATACTAATAAAGTATATCATGCCTAGTCCATGCATAGAAGTGCCCACATATACAAAAGATTGCGGAGCCTCAAAAGAAGGGATTGTACAGTTGGAAGAGCTTGAAGAAGAATGTGTGGGACCTGATGAAGAGATCTAGTAGGGTAATCTTAGGCTCCAAGAACTCTTGAGCAAAAAAGTTCGTTTGAGGGAGACAAGAGCCATGGCGGAAGAAGAAGTCAAGAAGATGGAGGGAGGAATTAAAAGGGATTTTCTTGATAAAAGGACTATGGTGATAAAACAGAATGCACACGATTGCATTGATAAACTTGAAGACTACCACTAGAGTTTATCAGTTTGATGCCCTAGATTGGACCACATATTACTAAAAGGATCACAGATGGAGGAGCGATGCAAATGGTACAATGCGTGACGCAAATAGCAGGGTTAAAAGGTGAACTTTTCCAAGGAGAAATAAATGATGATTGGGTAGATTCGTATACAGGTGGCGCAACCACTTGACTAGCCATGGGAAGCACAGCCTTAGCACCCCAAGCAGTTGAAAAGAGGTGCAGGACTATAAACTACTATGCCTAGGAGTTGCACGATGTCAAGGCTGTGCACAGGAGCAAACTGTCAAAGGGTCCGCGGTAGCGCAACGATAGTTGCGTGACTGTGCGGGTTTTCTAGAAAGTGATCGTTATAGTCATTATTCATGATGTGATGCTTGATTTGAGACCAAATGGAGTGGGCGGCAGGTAATTAAGGTAGATATTATGGATGAGATTTGGGAAAATTTACCACCAAGGGAGCATTAATGGAGTGGATTTGTGAGGAACGGTCGAATTTGAATTCAAAAGGCATTATAAATTACAAAGGGCTTCCCAGCAAACAACACTTGGTCATTTGGTAATTGAGTTTTTGTGTGCCCAGAGCATTCTGAATCAAGACTTGTTTAACCTATTGAGAGTGTTGTTTGAGCACCTGGTTGAATAGTTGAGAGATTTCTAGCCAACAAAATAATAGCGTCTGAAGAAGCTGTTGGATACCTATACCAACAGGTTTCATATTTCATGATGGGCAAATTCAAATGCCAAATATGCTCTGCTTTGCTGACACAAAGATCCCATATTTCCAAGAAAAGGCATGGTGTGTACATGCCTTCATGTTTATTAAATTTTGATGGATGGTCCAACAGTCTAATCTGGATCATGCCATTGTTTCAATTTTCTGTTGTAGAATAGAGAAAGAAGTCTGTCCAAACTATTTAATCTTGGCAGATTAGTAGTTAGGCAGAGAAGCTAAGGTTCCCAACTGCTTAATCTGGGGCCTTGGAAGAAATAAGGGTAGTTCTAGATAGGCAATCAAAAGAAAAGCCAATGGAAAAGAAAAGGCACATAAGGGTCTGCAAGTCCAAGTGCACCCTCCAAGAAGAAACAAAAAAATGCTAGGCAAATAGTTGGGTAGGTAGATGGGGATGCAGAAGTAGTGTTCCTTCCAAGATGAATTTTGCTGATCAATACAAGGAAAACAACATAATGGAGCATGTCTAACTTCCCTTCTTTCCTGATTCTTCACTCATTACTAACATCCCTTCACCAATGGTGGTTATGAAAGAAATTCAAGGTTTTTTTGTTGGTTCTTGATTCCTTTAAGAGCCACATTTCTTGTGCAAAATTCTTTTCATTCTGATCTACTCCTTAATACTAAGTTGTTTTCAAGAAAACTTAGTAATATCGCTCTTAATTCACCTTCCCCCTCCATATTAACCTCTAAATTTATTACCTAACTCCCTATGTTACCCTTTCCCTACTATTATAACACCATGGTGTATAAACCCTAAGCATTCTATAAATATCCCCTCCTTGGCATTATAGCCATATGATTCACTACCAGGGAATCAAATTGACATCTGGTCAGTTTGAGAACCCAAGCCTAACTTCTCTTCATCCCTCAGAAACTCATTTATTTAGCCAACACTTCACTTTGCCTAAGCAACCTTGAAAAAACCCTTTTTCACCCTTAGACCCGCTCAAAATGCAAATTATATGGAAAAACCCACTTTATCCGCCTTATCCTAAGTTTGGGACCCATTCACGCTTTTATGAAAAATTATATCAAAAACCCACTAACCCTAAGTTTTAAAACCCATCCGCGATTTTGCAAAAATTCGTTGAAAAACTATAGTTTTCCGCCTTATCCTAAAGTTTTCGACTATAAGTGATTTGATAAATAAAAAACATTGGAAAATCATGAAATTCATTTGATAGTCCTGAGGGCCCCGCTGGGCACAAATCCCATCAAAAAAACAATTGTTTATTGTCCGCCTGATGCCGTAACATCCGTGCAAACCATTGGCCCGTCGACCGTCCGATCAAGCCCTTTTCATCCGACGGTTGACGCGGATATCGGACCGGCCCCGACGTCCGAAAGATATCGTCCGATATCTGTCAGAGGCTGACGTCAGACCGGGTCCATCCATCGCCCCCAAATTGTATCAGAGTCCCCTTTGACAGATTCCTTTCCATAGCATAAGCGGTCTGATATCTTACCGCCGTGGTTTCCAGTTTTCCGCCAATCCGCTTGCCTGCGTCAGTGCCGCGTCACTGCCTGCGTCAGCGCCGTGTCCACAACCTCCGTCTGCCATTGCTCCACCTATCTGCCACCTAACCACCCCCATAGACCACTCACAACCCGCCACGTCACCTGATGACGTCATGCTAACATCACCCGACCCTGACCCACCTGATGACGTCATGCTGACGTCATCCAAAAAAGGCGCGAATGTCCCAAAAAACCCATATTTTGTCAATTTTCGCGTTCTTTTTGCACTTTTGGAAAAAACTGTTGTTGCGCCCTCTGCATGCATTTTACGACCAATTGCACCAACCTG
>APFE031308295.1:0-20257 GCA_000404065.3 Pinus taeda | reverse complement strand
AAAATACCACATTCCTTGTAATTCCGCAACTTCTTCGTCATCAGTCTGCCCTTCAGTGGCACTTTCTTCTTCTTCCTCTTCCTCGGATTCATCATTTGAAATGACATTGGGTGGTTTTGCATCCATTGAAGGACCTCTTTTAAAAGCTCTATAGGGCTTTTTTGAAGAAGTTTCTGCTACTTGTTTTTTTATGTCAACCATCTCATTAGACATGGTCTTTAAAACTTTCTGCAATCCTTCCAAATCGAAAGGGTCTTTTTCTTTTTTTCTTTTTGGAGTCTTTTTTGAAGGTGACCTTTTTAGATTTGTGTTCCTCTATCGCGGATCTCTTTTCCAGGGCTATTACGCATTTTTCTACTGCTATCGCCTCTGTCATGTTTTCAAATAAGGTTGTTTTATTTGCTCTATCCATGAAGATTCCTGTGTTTGATGGTAAAGCAGTAATATACCATTCACATCGTACTTCTTCGCTGGGTTGGGAAGCAGTGGGAATTTTGTTGAGAATTTTATTGAACTATAAATTGAAATCTTTGATAGGCTTTTTAGCTTCGACTTTAAGATTGGATAGGTCATTGATTAACGTTTCCATTGATCTGTCATCACCAAACTTGGTAAGGAATTGATTCTGGAAGATATC
This sequence comes from Pinus taeda, assembly GCA_000404065.3. Lineage (NCBI taxonomy): Eukaryota > Viridiplantae > Streptophyta > Pinopsida > Pinales > Pinaceae > Pinus > Pinus taeda. The sequence continues at coordinate 19,620 of APFE031308295.1, read as the reverse complement.
CCAACTTGTGATAGATTCGGAGGGTAGTGAAAAGTACCATGACCCGGCTGTCCCTTGTATTGTATAGGGAAAAAGCCGAAAAACAACGTCTTCATTAGTAACTCCGTTGAGATTGATAGAAAGCATGAAATTGTTTATGTGTTCTTCTGCTAGCATGCCTGCTTCTGGATTGAATTTGGGCAGCCATTTCTCAGGATGTGCTGGTATTTGACTCAAGGGCGCAGGCATTAAAACTGCTCAAGGGTTGTTCCATGCAGACTGGGCCATCGTTGAGCTGCTAGTAGAGGAAAGTGCAGAAGATGATCCCTGTGGCTGGGAATATGAGGATACTATGATCGTAGATGATTGAAGAGTGGTTGTGGGAGTTCCGGTAGACGGATGGATGATGGTTTGGAATGGAGCTGTGGGTGGTTGACTTCGCGGTGGGGTAGTTGAAATGGATGATGTAGATGAAAGATTATCACTGTCAGACTCTTGCAGTAATTTCCTCGCTCTTTTCTTGGTGGGAAGAGGCAACTTAGTTAGCTGAATGCCAAATTTTTTACTCTCTAACCTGGTTAGGGGTTGAGCAGGATTGTACTGCGAAGTCGCACTGCTTTGAGATTTATCAGACCTTTGAGGAGAAACGAAAAATCCCTGAAGTTTTTGAATCAGAGATTCAACTTCAGGAGGTTCAATGGTAGATTGGTCTGAAATATTAGGGTGTGTAGCAGCGGTTGATAATCGAGCGACTTCTGACTCTGGATTTAAACGTACTGGGGAAGTCGGGGGAGATGATGAGAGTGATTTACTCTCAGAATGGTATTTAAATTTTGATTTAGGTGCCATTCATAGTCCATGGCCCTCCTTCTAGCGCCAAATATGTTGAAGCCCTGAAAATCGGGTTGACAACAAGGGGGATACCCGCCCAGTCCGGACCTTGGTTGGCAGCTCCTTATCTGTTTGGTATAGCGGGTCCAACTGGGGATAATGGGACCAGTTTCCCAATCTAAGGGTGTGTGTGTGTGCAAAATTTGATGTTTTTGATCTAAAAGTTCCTATATAAACTACTTTAATCTAACTCTATGCTATTGTAATCTAATGAAAGCAGCACATCTAATCTATGCTAACCCAGGATGTAATTCTTCTATTATGCGATCTAAAGAGATTTCAAATAATAACTGGTAATAAAGATCATTCAGCGATTATAAGAATGGAAATCAATTAAGATGAAACACTTGCATAAAAAGTTAGGCAAAACAGTTGTAACAGCATATCGCATAATAAGTTAGTCACACATTAAACATAAATAAATGGCTCCACCGGACAAAAGTGCCAAATGGTAACACAAACATTCATGTAATAACACATAAACAACTAAAAACTGTAATATTGCTTTAAGAATATAAGCAGAAATGGTCAAGAGATAAAAGTACCATTTATGACTGTCCCTACTCATAAGCTTCAAGCAACAATGATTTATCTCTCCTTGTTCTAATATCTACTAAGAGTATAGAAGTGCAACATCAGTAGCAGATACCAAATGCAAACATCAATAAATCTTGATCCGTTCATTCATCAAAACCTCCTCTGAGGGTGCAAAAGTGCATGTTTCGAGGACAAGTTTTTGACAAATTTCTGGACCCTTCTCTAAATGCATTAGAAGGGTTTAAATACTGCTAACTAAATAACTTAATTACATAAATTTAGGATACAGTTTAAATGACCGCCCTTTTTCTAAGCAAACTTATTTCTAAAAACTCGAATCTAATTCCTAACTATTTCTTCTTTTGCTCCTTAATATTGCAAGCATTCAACATTTGCCTGGGAAGAGTCGGTTGGTTGTCTTCTGCTTTTGTTTGAGTTAAGCAAATAGAAATGGCAAGCCCTGGCACCATTTTTTAGTAAACTAGAAGATATTTTTTGGGAATCATCCTCTGGTTGGGTGTGATTAACTGCGCATATATACTTGGTAATGACCAAAATTTCCCTCAAATTGCTTCTGCCTTTGCTATCTTGATTTCTAGACTTGTGAATGACTAAGAAAGTTAGGGACCTTGCATTCTGAACAATTTTCTTAGTGCATGGAAAATTGCCTCCGTTCTTTGATCCGGGCCTTTCTGGTGCATTTTTCGCCTTTAGCGCCTTTTTCCTTTACCGGGTATAAGCTTCAGGATTTTTTGTAAACATGTTGCTTTTGTGAGCTTTTGACCCTGAGTGTTGAGTCGGTTATTGATGTCAGCATCTATTCAGAAATGATCTAGAATCTGCGGTTCTGTTGCATGTGGTATCCGTCTTTGAGGGCATCTCTTCTCTGTCTCCGAGTGTTGACGCTTTCCCTTTTTCTTTAGATGTTTCCTGTTTTTCATTCCTGCCGTTCACGCAAAGGAAAAGAGTAATGACAATAAATATTGACGCAAAAGCTCTGAGCTCTACAGATGTATAAAATAATGCCACCCATTGTGAACTAACTCTTCGACAAACACAAAACTGTCCTTGATTAACACTTTGGTGTACCTGCACTAATTTGCTTTAAGGTGTGCATCCAATTTTTTGGTTTACTGACAGATTTTCTTGAATGTTGAGCTGAGGAAAATTTGCGATGGGCGATTTTTGCAACTTGCATTATGTTATCGCGTTATCGCATTTTGTCAAGATTGTGATATCACAGATCACAGATTGTAGCATCACAGCATCGCAACATCGTAGCATCGTGTTTATCGCAAGATCGCAGATCGTGTTAAATCATTGTGTGTTGTTTATGCGATGTCGTATATCGGCCATCGGAGATTTCTTAGGATCTTCATTTATGGGCGCTTCTTAATGTATGCAATGCGATGAATTTTGCATCGCTTTTTCGCAATTTTTATTGTGCTCATAAAGAAATGTTCTACTCTCTTCTCGCGATGCGATATATTTTTTAAGGAGTATAATACAAAAAAAAAAAAAATGAATTTTTTACCAAGCGTCCCCACTTGTTTTATGTTATTGCTAATACTAAAGAAGGAGGGGGGTTGTTGGTGGCCACAACAGGTGGATAAAAGGAAGAACATAAGTATTGTGGGAGCTGCACAGGAAATGTTACATTATCAAGGCCTACCGTTGAACCTGTGGGATGAAGCATGCAACACAACTGTATATGTGGAGAAAAGGAATCCTCAACTATTTCTCAGGATGAGTACATCAGAAGAAGATTTCTCAGGTAAGAAACCAGATGTGGCACACTTCAAGATATTTGGTTTATTAGTTTATTGTCATGTTACCAAGGATGCAAGGAAAAATCTAGAGCCAACAATTGAGTTGGGATAAATCTGGGGTACACTGATACACCTCACAACTATTGGGTGTACCTTCCATCTCACAAGATGATAGTGGTTCATAGAGATGTGAAAATTGATCAAGAGAATGCCATAAGATGTTTCCTTGAAAGGGAGCTTCAATTGCATGCAAATGAGGAGCTTTTAAATCCAAAGGAAGAACCTCAGGATGATGTGGAGAAGCCACATGGAGATGAGCAGAGAGTGGAATCACCCACTCATGAAGAGGTTTTTTTGAGTTGATGGACCCTGACCCAGGTTTAACATTAGGTATCCAAGAAAATCCCTACACTACTATCCCTTTGGCATCAATCTGCGAAGCACAGATTGAAGTCTCACTCGAAGCAGTATGGGGGGATGAAGGAACGACACCCTAAGATGGTTGTGATGTCATTCCCCCCCTTAATCCCTTCCTTCGTGGAGAGCAATAAGCCTTTAGATCTTATCGATGTATTTCCTCTTCTATCTTTTAGAAACTTCGCAAAGGTATCTGACTGTCCTTCACACAACCCTAAACAATTATTTAGCCATTTACACGCCTCTGTAACTATGTTATTGTCTTGTTCCCTAATTAGACAACTTTATCATGCAATTAAGATTATCCTTGCGTAAACATACATTATTACTTGTGTTCAACTAACAGATAGAAATAGATACATTCATGCATCAATTTAACATTATAATGTAAACCCTGAACTTAACATATCATAATCGGATGCAATAACCAGAGACAGAAAACATAGTGATTCTAAAATACTTCCCTTTATTTATGATTCAAGTTCCCAGTACAAACTCTATCCACCCTACGCACACAATTGTAGGGGTCTATGAACTCAGCTGCGGACTTCCACCCTAGGCCTCTTTGCACTCAGTTGCAAAGCCTCTTCCTCTGATAAGACTCTTGCTCTTAGCTCACCTAAACTTACCAATGAATCATGACTTCTTACTTACTTTTTCTTCTTGTCTACTTATATCTTCTAAGACTTCCTTTTCTATACAATCCCATGGTCCGCAGACCATGGGTAGATCTCAAAGCCGACACAGCTTTTCTAAACTAAGGGTGGAAAACCCTTTTAAATTTAGACATCTTTCATGCTTTGTGACCACAAAATGTGGAGACTTTACATTTATTTATACAAAATTCGGGTCTTCTGCCCCAAAACTTGGGTGTTTTAACCCTAAAATTGACTCCGAGGGGACTTGTTCCCAATAGGCCCCCAACACAAACATGGTGACTCGCCGTTGAGTCACTCTGCTAGCGTGAAGATCTTGTCGCGAAGACCTCCCATCTCGACCTGAACAACTACTACCTCAACGGCGCACTATGTTTCTGCCTGCTTCATCTCCTCAACAAACTATTCTATCACTGGCCTGCATTATCATTTTGTAGCTTCTAATGAGTCTCTTGCAGACTAGCCAACTTGCCTTCAATGGTAGTCATGATCTCATAGTTCTTATCTAACCAAGGCTTCAAACAAGCCTTCAACACGGCTTCCTTGTGTTGCGCTACATCTACCTATTCCTTCAATGCCTTGGCCTCCTCCAGCTTCACAATCCTTTGCGTGATGACAACAGTTCATGTTGTTTCCTTAACCTTGTCATAGCACTGCTGCAGTTCCCGCACTTCTGTCTCTGGCATCTATACATTGGGGTTGTCTTGTAAGCTAGTGAGGACCTCTAGTGACTACTCAAAAAGTGTTGTGCAGTCTGTCACTACACTTGATACCATTTCTACCACATCTGTCACAGTAGTTGTGCATTTCTCCCCAACTTCTGGTGGTGTCGAAGGCTAGGCCTTCAACTGCAACTCCACTATCTTGAGATTCAGCTCCAGCTGAACCTTGGCCAACTCTGTGTGTGTGTCATGCACTCCTGTAGCGAGTTTTCGAATTCGCATATTGATTGGCTCAACTTTAGGGATGTCCAACTCTGGGACAGTCCAACATGCTTCATCCACAAATTTAGTAAGGCATTAATTCTTATCTATGAGGTCAAACACAAGGTTGATGGCGGAGTCGCGTTGTAAAACCATCTAAGAATTTTTAACCTTTTGGTCATTGATCACCTACAAAGCATGGTGATTGGGCCTGAAGCTCGGTGATCACACCATCCTGTAGAAGGTAAAGCACTTCACTATTAAGCACTACCAGATCAAGTTCCATGCCCTTGAGGGCATTGATAGCGGGTCTATCAGTGTTAGTTGTCGTCATCAATGCTCCCTTTGGCAGCACTATGGCTTGGGGGTCCCTAGCACGTAGCATCTCTATGACTGCTAAGGTGCTAGGGGCCACACTTTTGGGCGCCACATTGGTCTGCATGTGTGAGGTATGGATCTGTAGCTCACACATACTTATCTGAATAGCACCTAGTACCTGCTGCTACTGTTGCTCAAATTGCTGCAACAGTTCTGCGGTGGCATCCTACATCGTATCTCCTATATCATTCAGATCCCATCTATCAAGGTTATCGGATAGAAATATGTCTTTCTTGCTGTGGAATTATTCCATGGCCCTATCTTTTCTAGACCCCTGGTGCGCTTGATACAGAACAAAGTCATTTCTGGGTCTACTCCTCCCTGCTCTATATGTTCATCTACTTCTTCCTCTGTCTTTAGTGAGGGCAATTTATCTTTGTTAGGGCTGTGATCCTCTCCTCCTTCCTATTTGCCTATCTCCTACATGAAAGTGTAGTCTACCTTAGCCTTACCATCAACCTCCTTCCTCCTTCTCACATCCAACTACTCCATCTTCAACTTGGCTTCTTCTTTCCTCCACTACGTGGTAGTCTTGCTAGATCCCGCATTCAAGTCCGAGGTAGTGTGCCATTTTTCCAGTCAGCTGTCAAGGCCAACATTGATCACATCATCTGTTGCCAAGTAGGGAAAGTCATGCCACTTATGCTCAGGATCCTTCCGCGTCCTTATTGATATGTGGTGGAAATCAACCTTTAATTCTGTGTATTCCTACAACCTGTCAAAGTTGGTAGGCGACAACTGTAGCTTGCGGTTGATGGCCATGTGCACGTTCATCTCCATCAAGGTCCAAAAGCTTTTTTTGTCCTTTACCAGCTGAGGATTATTGGTCACCCATAGTGAATCGTACTTCACAGCCTCTGGTAGGTCCAGCGTGACTGAAGGGAACTAACTATCTTCAGGGTAGCTCCCATGCTACCAGCACTATGAACATATCAAAATATCTTGTTGAGATCTTGTGCATCATGGTAGTTTGCGAGGAACTCACTGCAGAGGTAGCACACCCAATTAAATTGAACTCCCTCCATGCATTGGGCTACCAAAACTACGACTGGTGTTAGTACTTCATCTGTGCGACACTTTTGTATAACCTTCCTTGCCAAGAGTTGTGTGGCTACTTTGATTGTCGAGTCATAGATGCTTGAGATGGCATAGCTGCGTGGCTTCTTCACTAACTTGAACTTTTCCTTCATGGCCTCTACGAGGAAATGTTTGCCAGTCTTTCTGCCAAACTCCATGACTCGAATTTTCCCTATGTATCGTAGTCGAGTGATCCTATGGATCAGACTATTAGTGATGGGTATTGGTCCCTCCAACCACAAACACCCATCGTGCACCAAGCACAATAGCTACTTGATTACCACCATTGTGATGGGCATGTGGTTGTAATGTGGCACCCATAGCAGGTTGAGCAGTCCTGCCTTATCCACTCTTCTCATCCACTTCCGTGGCTCAAACGCGGTTATGCCAGTGGTTTTGTGGAACACGCAGTGCATGAGTTGATCTCTTGCTAGGTGAGGAAACTGCTTTGTGTCTACTAAATCCCAGTCTTCTAATTCAAAAGGGAGACACGCCCCAAGTGTGATCCTTCAAACATAATTTGGTCTGGTAAGAGGGGTGTATGTAGGGTGACCTTACTCTCGTCAATGTCTTTGGGCACCTTGGTCTTTCCCTTGCACAGAGGAACGTACTTAGGCAGCTTAGTGATGGGGTCAGACCCCACAATTTTGGCATACTACATTCCATCTCAACATCCTTATCATCCATTGGGATATCCTCAAACTCTTTTCTTCTGGATCTAGGTTAATTTTATTTCCCTTTTCCTGTGTAGTGGGCTTAACCTTCTAGGGGTGTTTTCCTGGGAGATGTGCACGTCGGCCGTGATGGCGTGACCTGTTTTCCCTTCTTGATCTTGGGACCCTCCGTGGTTGCGGTAGGCCTTGGCCTAGGCGTTCGTGGAGACTTTGGTACTTCAGCTTGTATTTCTGTAGGCACTCCTTTCGGGGAAACTCCTTCTACTACCATAGTCACCTCTAGGAAAACTCCCTCGAATGTCGTTGCTTCCGCACTTATAGCTTCAGTGGCCGTCGACATAATGCTACGTAATAACTCCTGATTCACCTATGGAAATGTCTCAAACATGGAACTTGCTAGCAAAATCTTAAAGGTTTCACAGTTCATGTGCGCCTGAGAGCTCAACAAATCACTTCTCAAAATGCTAAGTGTTTTTCGCTAGGTAGCCATCTGTAATTTATAAGCACTTTCAAATTCAAATTTGGGTGTTTCCCCCAAAATTGGTTCATTAATGCTATATTGGCGATATATTTTCAGCGATATGGTCCATAAAGTCTGACTTAAATGCCGCCGCCCCCTCCCTACTTCATTTGGTCATTTTTTCATCATCAAATCATGAAGAGTGACTTTCACAATCACTTTCTAGCTGCTCTGTGTGATTGCTTCCTTGGTAATGCATCCCCCTGCGTGCTTCCATGGGTATTGTGACATATCTTCATTCCGCACAGTTCCTCGATCACGCAACTCTCCGACCCGGGTAGTGTAGTTTATAGTCCCGCACTTCCTTTCAAATGCCTGGAGTGCTAAGATTGTGCTTCCCTCATATAGTCACCTAGCTGGATCGTTGGTATATGGCTTCAATCGATTGTCATTCACCTTCCCTGGCAATGGTTCTCCATTCAATTTGAGTAACTAAACTGCTCCACCATCGGTAATATCCTTTATGACATATGGTCCAAGGCAATGCATCCTAAATTTCCCTAGAAATTTATCAAATTTATTTTCATATAACAAGACCATATCATTTACCTTGAAGATGTGTAGTTTGATGTGTCGATCGTGCCATGCCTTTTCGCACTCCTTTTGAACTTGTTGATGAAATCAAACTAGAAATCGGTCCTCCTCAAGCTCTGTTAGTTGCGCGAGCCTCTCTTCCAGGGCTCTTGGTCCTCCATTCTAGTGAGTGCCACTATGCACAGACTAGGTACAATGTATTCCATTAGCATCACATTTGCTACACCATACACAAGTCTGAAAGGCGTTTGGGCAGTCAACTTCTTGTAAGTCGTTCTGTAGGCCCATAGCACCACTAGTACGTGCACATCCCATTCACTTCTCTAAGAATTGCAGACCTTCTTAGTGAGTTCTCCAGTATCTTATTGAACGCTTCCATTATCCCATTGTCTTGTGGGTGATAAGGTGTACTCTTATGGTGATACACCTGAAATTATTCTGTCAATGTGTTGATTGTTTCATTAAGAAAGTGCATACTGTGATTTATCATCAAGATCTTTGGACAGCCAAATCTTGTCAATACGTATTCAAAAGGAAACTTTGTTATCATCATGCCTGTATAGCCCTTCATAGGTTGCACCTCTGCCCACTTGGTCATGTACTCAGTCGCAGTGATGATATATCACACACCTGTCTTCTTTTGTGGAGGCTAAATTTAACCCACAAATTCAATTTCCCATTTCTCTAATGGTTGTAATGTTACCTACGACATCAAACGTAGTTCATCCCTTCGTGATGGCCTGCCAGTCCTTTGGCATGTGTCACATGCCCTACAATATTCTTTCGCATCCTTATGCAGAGTTGGCCACCACAACCCAGCATGCAAAACCTTCTACGTTGTTGCTTTTCCTACATAATGTCCTCCTGCAGCTCCTCCATGAACCTCCGTAAGAATGTTGCTTCATTCAAAGTTGGGTACATAACATCTCAATATTTCTTCTGACTCCATTTTGTAAAAGTTCCTTACAATGATGGAGAAGTCTCTTGCGTGCACTACTAACTCCTTCTGCTGGCTATTATACCCTTATGGAGTGGTTCCTGTCATTAGGAAATGTATGATATCTTCATAGTGACTGTCTGTGATACGAACTGCAAAGAGTTGTGTGTTAGGTAGCCTCTCCTCCAAGCTAGTAGGTTCCTCTCCCGTTTCAATGCACAACAGATGATCAAGTCCTACTTTCAGTTGTCCTGGCTTCACAACAAATTCAAATTCATACTCCTGGAACAAGAATAACCATCTGCAGGTCTTCCCCCCAACATAGGCTTATTGACAAGGTATTTCAATGCAAAATGATCTGTAGACATCTTAAAATGTCCACCCAGAAAATAATGGTTGAACTTTTGGAGTGTGTATACCATAGCTAGTCCTTCACGCTCTGCAATGGAATAGTTCTTCTCAGCCTTGGACAGCTTCCTGATCATGAATGCTATAGGATGGTCTAATTCCCCCTTGCCCGCCTGTGTCAGCACGGCCCCTAGCGCAATACATGAGGCATCAACGTGCACATCAAATTCCTTCTTCCAGTCTGGGAAGACTAGGATTAGTGCAATGACCATTTTCTCCTTCAGCACATCCAAGCTCTTCTGGCATTCATCACTCCATGTAGCATCCTTTTTCAATAACTTCTCCATGGGTGCGGTGATCTGGGCATAGCTCTTGATGAACTTTCTATAGTATCTGGTATGCCCTAGAGTTGCGTTCATATGTTTCACATTCCTTGGCACTTCCAACTTGATTATCACTGCGATCTTCATGGGGTCTACCATCAATCCTTATCTACATACCACATGACCCAACAGGATCCTCAAAGGGACACAAAATAGACACTTCTTCAGAATGAGCGCAATATAGTATCTCTGACATTTATCTAACATCAAGCACAGACTTGCCACATGACGCTTGACCAATCCAAACACTATCCAATCGTCAAAGTATACCTCAAGAAACTTATGAATGAACTCTTTGAATGCTGCAATCACTACACGCGAAGAGATTATTGGTGCATTCTTCAGCCCAAAAGGAATTATAGTGTACTGAAAAACATCCCCATTCAGTCACAAAGGTTGTATTGCTTCTATCCTCAGGCACAATTTTGATCTGATAATACCCAGAGAACAAATCAGTGAAAGAGTATGCTTCTTGGCCATCTACATTATCCAGGACCTCATTAGTGAATGAGGTCGGGAAGGGATCATGCACGCAAGCATCATTCAACTTCTGGAGACCCACGTATATCATTATTTCTTCCTTCTATTTCTTTTCCTAAACCATTATTGAGCTTACCCAATCAAATTCCTCCACTTGTTCAATAATTCCTGCCATGAGCATCATATCTAACTCAGCGCGAACACTTTCCTTTACTTAGGATTAAGGCGGTAAGGTCTTCGTTTTACAAGTTTCGCATCCAGTTTTAGGGTCATATTCATGACAACCAGGTCTCCTATTATCCCTTTTAAATCATAAAACTTCATGGCAAACAAATCCTGATATTCGTGGAGGAGCTCAGGGACCTTGCCTATTGTCGCATCATCCCAATAGTCCCTAATATTTGCAAATTTTGGTTCCGCCTCTGTGCCAATGTTAACCTGCCTAGTTTGTAGTGGTGCGGTTATGTCTGGATCCTCTATTTGTAGACCTTCAACCTCATGGTGACCTTTAGCTTTCAGAATATTAATATTTTTGGGATCCTTGTCTTCTTCTTTAGCGGTCATGTTATAGCATTCTAGTGCATGGCTCAGTTGGGGTAGTCCAATCAGGTTGGACCAAGTCCAGTCGATCTTGTGGTATCTTAAAGATCATTGCTTTAACCTCCTGTAGTGCCACATCAATACAGTGAAACCCATCCTCAAAGCTGAATGTCATTATATATCCTTGGTGTAAGATGTCCCACTCTTCAGTGCCATGAAGGAGCTCTCTTTCCAAGTACCAATTCATTGGTACGATGCCTAAGGTATGAAAAAACAGATGCACCTATTCAGGTTGGGGCTCTGCTCCATAAGCCTTAGTCCATTTGGCCAAGTGATCACGTGGATCATACTTATCTATCATATGCACTTTTGGCTGCCCAAAACATATTCTCATCATCCTCCTATAGTTGCACCAATCACCAAAATTATCCTTGTTCGTACCCACCATCTTGCGGGCATAGCGCAAGTACCCAGTCTAAGGCTTTGATACCGGGAATAGTGTCCACTTAGAGCTATTATTCCCACTAAGACTGGTAGCTATCTTAGAAAAAAACAAGTTAAAACTACTTTCGTTTTCCTTTATGAAAAATAGACAAGAGGGGAACAGGGGACATCAACCTTTGTCTTGCGCTTGGTTCCTTGCTCAGTTCCTCTCCTTCTCGATAGATCTTTTCCACTCCTTCTTTGTCTACACAGCTTCAGAGAGCACCTGTGGAATCAAAGCAGCATAATACTATCGAAGAACAAAGATCTATATTCATAAACAATACATGATCAGATATGTATTAACCACATAAATGCATATACAATCAAGCATACACGAATGTGGAGGAAAACTTGAATAGTTTTATTAATATCAAGAATAGCAAGAGGATTACAACCAATTGTTCTAACCCATCATCATCCTCCAGCAAGAAAGCCCTTATTCACCTCAAGTAAAGCTTAGATCACCCAACGCTATGAAGTTACACCAGAAAACCAACAACACTTCTCTACAAGATACAAGATTCCAGCCTCTGGATCTCTGCGATGAGGGATCCATATATGGATGATTGTAGGGGGGTGAGTCAACTTCTAGGATTTTGATTAGTGTCCTCTCTTTGATAGTTCTTTATTCCACTTGGAGGTTGATGATCTCTTACTCATCCCTGGTCGAAATCAGAGAGGCAAGTGTCAGAGGGGAAGTTTCTAGAAGATTCTATGGTCTTCCACCTCGCAAACTATCCCTGCCATTTGTCCATTATCACCCATCGCACCCTACAAAAGGGCCATCCAGTATGCACCACACCCTTTACACTGGGAAGGTGATATGCATCGCACCCTCTGCACTGGGCATTCAGTGTGGTCTAGTTTGACCATTTCTGAGCAGTTTTCTGTGGAGAACTTCTGGGAGGTGATGTAATCAACTGACCTTGTTCCTTTAGGGAGTGAAGTAACACTTTTAGGGAATTAGGAGCCCTCAGTTTATGGATATTTATGATTGGGGTGCAGTGCCCAAAAATGTCTATAACAGTTGCCCCCTAAAGCATGAGGTCATTAATCTTTTGATGTCGGGTGAAATGCTTTACCATGAGGATCTGAAGTTTTTTTGAGCTGGGAGGTGACCTGTAATAAGATACAATACAATACATTATCTTCATAATATTTTTCATGATCTAGCTAAGGTGGGCATTCCCATGCTCAGCTTTATAAATTCATTTTCATGAACATAGGATAGACAACCATCTGTGTAGCAGACTGATGATTCAGATGAGTCATCATCCTTTGATTTGGATGATCATCTGTTCGGCAATGATGTACATTTGATGTATTTATATTCCTGAATATATCATAGCCCAGATGGATGAAACTAAATCTGGGGTCTTCAAAACTCGTTCTATCTTCACTCGGAGTACAATTCGATCCATGTGAAAATTTTTCTAAAGTCGAACATGGAAAGACATCACCTGATTACCAGCCAATGATGTAAGTTGTTAACAAGCGCGAGAAGAGTCACCAATAATGTCAATGATCCTCAAGGTACTACAGTATAATTCACGTGGTGTGAAAAAGGGACTTGGCGTCGAACACCATGCAAAATCTTCCGGTCGAAGGCCACTGATGTAAACCTGTCGCCAAAAGTGAGAAAATTGCCATTGAGGCATGCAAGCTTCAAATTACTGAAAGGGGTTGTTCCTAAGTCAACTTCTTGGATAATGCACTGATGTCGATAGGAAGTGATCTGTTGTAGGAGGGCCTTAATGAATCCCACATCTACGACATGGAACAGAGCAAATGATTTTGGAGGTGAAAACGATCTGATGATACAGGGTTCAGGGTGGCGGTCATGAAAGAATGGAGCGTGAATGTATTGCAGTGGGAGAGACACAGGTGAATTCTTTGAGCGACTTATCTTGAACATATCGGTGACACTGACGATGGATTAGTAGCATTAACCCAAAATATGGATGGTGTGACGGACCAATGGTGATATGACCAATGAATGGAACAACCCAACCCGACTTGGTTGCGGAGAGAAAGTGTCATGTTCAAGAGCGACTTGCTACCAATAAAGTTTCTTCAATTTTTCTTCCCAATTTTCCCCAGTCATTGCTGACTGGTACCTCTTTATTTTTGTCAAGCTTGAGGAGGATAACATATGCTTGTTCTATAATTCGCCCTTCGAGCGAACCTGTCGCTATGTTTTAACGAGCCTAGCGACAGTGAAACTTGTTCTTGTCCATTTGGACAAGTTTGTCGCTATTAGGTTTTAACGAGTTTAACGACAAAGATAACTCGGTCCTTTTCAATTTTAGAGAGTCTGAAAGGGATGGAAAGGAAACTCCAATGATTCTTTTTTGTCATATAATACCTTAACTCCGAAAAATTGTAAAATAATACGAAAGGGATGAATTTTCGATAGTTTTAACGATCTGAACAAGAAAAGCGCTCGATATTTTTGTGTAATAATCCCTCAAGTCCAAAAAGATTAAAATCTAGAGGAGGGATGGCACTTCTGATGACTTTAACGAGCCAGAGAGGCCAATTGCTCAACAATCTTTTCATATTTTACGAGTCAATTGAAAAGAGCTTAAAGGAGACTCGTTTTCCGAGGAACGAGTGATGATTTCGGGTAGTGGCTGATTCTAGGTAAGGTTTGGAATTTTCCAGTCACAGCAGTGTCACATGGATGGTAACATAATCACTCTTCGCAGATGTTCCTTGAAAGGGGTAAACAATCAAATGGAGGCGAATGATTGGCTAAAACGGAGTGGAGGTGATGATGAGAACATGACCAAGGCTCAAAAGCTGATGATAATGCATTCACAATGGTTATTTATTAGGGATTTGGTTCATTTTTTAATGAGCTTAAACTCTGGGGGAAACATTTTCTCGCTGCTTATGTTTATTTTTTAACGAGCTTGAATTCTGCGTTAAAACTGCTCATGGCAGTCATATAATAATGATATCTCATCTAAGATTCCATTTTTTATGGAGCTTGCACCTTTTAAAGCTTTGCCCCAGATCCTTTCTTTATGTAAGCTAGGAAACGACCAATCCTATGAGTTTAAAGGGTTAGAGGGCCTAAAAATTTAAAAAATAAATGGTCACTCTTTGCTTGCATGCAAAAAGGTTTGCATGCCCCCAGGTATAATGAAAAATTTCCAGGTTACCATATAGAAGCTCTTACTTTCGCAAGATAGTTTCCATCCATGTTGCAGATAGAAACACTTCTTGACTTAGTCTATCTGGACTAGGGTGGTTCTAAATCCCAACCTCCTAACCTTGACGAGGGAATCTTATTATGGTCTAACTCCCTTTTCCTGTAAGGACGAGTGTTGGACTAGTCATTTTCCTTTGTAGAAACCTACTTTATACCTAGAGTTTCCCTGCCGAAGCAGGCAAGGGTGCACGCCCCTGGGTTTCAGCCATATCCTCCTGAATCACTCGCGCTCATCAGGTGGACGAACTAGAGATCGATGAGACATTCCTTGCGTGAAAAGACCATTTAGGGATGGCATTTGACTATTTTCCATGTGTGAACTGGGGAATGACAGCTGGTCTACGAGCTTGACCATTCTGCCTTCATGCGGAAAAAACATTACTCTAAACAGTGAGGAGACGAAGGCTCCCATGCAATAAATATAGTCATGCCCAAGGAGTAGATTATAATCTAGAGGTCCTTGGAATACCATCATGTTCATGTGAACGGTTTTCCTTCTGAAAGTAATGGGCACATTGGGAAGGATCCCTAACGGTCGACTGGTTCCTTTGTCAAAGCTTGTCAAATTTCTCGTTTCAGGCAGAAGCGATGGCGAACCAAGCGCTTTCCAAGCCGTTGAGGAAATGATACTAACAGAAGCCCATTCATCTATGATGGTACCAGCCATGAACATTATATAAGCTTGTACAATGATTCAGAATGGTACACTAGCTGGTAAACGGGGTCTGCCTAGTAGATTCCAGTCGAAGGAAACGACTAGGTTGCTTGGAGGTGGGACCGAATAGACAGCTGGATACGACTCTGATGAACTTCCTTCCTATGGTAAAGGAACAAGTGGACTGCCCCCAACTTCATCGAAGTCTGTGTTTATGAAAAGAATTTGAACGGTGTTGTTCTCTTTCTCTTCAATGACGATATCATTCGAAGATGATCCCTCTAAAGGCAAAACCGGATCAACTGCCGCCTCGACCTTTTGACTTTCATCAGGTATGGATTCAGAGGGTTCATTTTCAATGATAGACGCTTTGACTGACCACAACATCGTGTCAGTTGGATTTTCAACTAGTGGTGGACTTGGCAAGAGTTTCTTATATCCAGGAGGGAGCCATCGCAGTGAAGCAGGACGATCATCCAAAAATCTTTTGGCTTCATCTAGGAAGGGACAATGGTGGACGATGTGATCGCCTTCACATAGTTTACAAGGAAATTTGTGATTCCCTTTTTGTCCAAATACTTCACTTTCACTGGTTGATGGTGTACTTTCAACATGATCATCAGATGTTGATGACACTGGATTGTGCGAACAAGGAGACTAGTCCCTTAAGATCTGAGGCATGTAGGGACAATCTCGTGATAATGATCTCCTTTGCAGATGACACATGGAGATTTAGGTTTAGATGGTGCAGTGTGAGGATTTTTGTTAAATGACACATGGTTTCCCCCTTTTTCTCTTGGTTCCTTCTTCTTCTTTTCCTTTTTCTCTTTCTGCTCCATCTTCTTCTCAGTTACCTGATCTTTAGCTTTACTAGCTTCATCAAGCGAAGAGGAAGGAGGAGAGGGAGAAATGGATGAAGTGGAAGGTTAGGGGGTAACTCTAGCATCACCTAGTTGCTGACTTGACTATTCAGGAATTATGGTATTCTGAATGACAAAGGTAGAGAAGATCCATATGGGAAAACTAATCGTCAACCTTGGAAGTGACAATGTGGCCATATGGGGTGCACCAACATCTCCCCAAGAGGAAAAAGGACTAGGATTACCTCCAAGGGGAAATCCTTGGTTGCTAGACTCCATTTTTCTCAACCTAAAGACCAACGAGGGAATTTGTGATGTTATTCTGATTAAAATAAATTTTAGACACTTCGACACAACTTGTTTTTTCAATTTTTAAGGGTCGAGAAAAAACAAAAGATGACTCTAGTCGCCTTCGATTTTTAATGAGCCTGAAGTGACAAGTGCTCAGATGGACCTTTTCCTTTAAGGAGTTTGAAAAGGAATGAAAGGGACTTCTCAGGAAATCTAGGCAGAGGTATTACCAAACCAATCGAAAAACTGCAGAATACTTTTTATGGTACGGCAGTCAATCTTCCCGAATGCTGTGTTCAGTGCATTGCGATCGATAGGGCGGTAGACACAACTTCCTAAGGATAAAGGATATAGCCTATTGTGGTCTCCCAATATATACTCGACGGTACGTGGGAGAACAAGTCCGTACTGGCACTTGTTGTCTCAAAGTGGAGGAATCCCCCAACCAACAATGAAAACAACAGTTACCAGGTTTTACGACGCCAGAATACGTCTCTAGCCTAGACTTCTAGATGTTGTACGTTAGGTTCCAAAGTGTTTTTAGATTCATTAAATTTATTTTATAGTTGATCTTGTTTAAAAATTTACCTTTTAGGTTCACCGCATGATGTGTGTTAGCTTCCTGCTGCAACAGGTTATTCATTTTTCATGATTGGCATTTCACAGGCCAAATATGTCGTACTTTGCTTGCTGCAATGCTCCATATTTGCTCAAACAGTCTCCAAGTGAAGAAGGCTACTTCAAGTTCATCCAATTGCCTTCAAATTTTGTAAAGTTATCCCGATATCGCTATTTTTAGTTAAAGGGAGGTCCAAACAGTTTAATCTTGGTCTCCCTAGGTTCAAATTTCCTATTTTAGAATATAGAGATTGTAAATCTGTCCAAACAGTGTAATCTTGGCAGATGCTTAGATAGGTAGAGAAACAGAGGAGCCCAACAGCTTAATCTGGGCTCCGGAAGAAATAAGGGTAGTATGTAGATAGGAAAGCATCAAAAGAAAAATGAATGACGGGTTTGCAAGTCTAAGTGCACCCCCGAACAAAAGAAGAAAAAATGCTAGGCAAGTAGGTTGGGTAGGTAGTTTGAGGTTGTTGAATTGCTGACCAGTTCCAGGTTTTCAGGTATCATATCATGAAGAACATAATCAACAAGGATTTGTGTGCAAAAGGGCCCAAAAGAGGTATAACTGACTCCCCTTCTCTGTTTTCCCCAATCATTAAATAACTTCCCCAAAAGAGGTCAAGATCTGCTTGACACCTCTTAAGTTCCATCATCTTCATAACATTGGCTTGAGTAAAGATCTGCTTTACTCAAAGTTGTTCCATATTTTCTCCTAAAGTATGGTCCTATCCCCTTGTAACAGCCTAAGCTCTCCCGAACTTAGCGCTTTCATACCATCTCCATTTTAACCACTAACATTATTATTTAGCTCCCTATTCTTCCCATCCCCCTATTAATATTAAGTAAAATCCCCCTACGTAATATCCCTCCCCCTGGTTGAAAAATAACCATAAGAACTCCTGGGAATTGCTCAGTTTATCTGAAACTCAGCAAGAACCCTGACCTCCAAAACCACCTCCCAGATACAATGGACTCCTTCCAAAGTATAAAATTCCTCTGAGGTAATCGGACTCCTTCCGAAACCTCAAATGCCCTTCGCACCCACTTACTTGCTCTTTCCTCCTCAAAGCCGTATCGCATCGCAACTTCGCACTCTCATCTTCATGCAAGGCATCATCCAGCGGTTCCCCGCTGATGCGATATTGCGATATCGGTGATCACAAATGCCGAGTGTCCAATCCATTCACCTCTCCTTCTCCGCTGATGCGATATTGCGATATCGCCGATCGGCATTCACAAGCACCAAGTGTCCAACCCAATTACCCCCTGTTCCCTCCCGACGCGCTATCGTGATATCGCATCGGAGTCTCTTCAACACATTACCTCCAGTATCTCACCACGTCACTCTGTACCAGGGACCCACAGCTGACGTCATCTGCCGTACAGCCGACGCCATGCTTATTTCAGCAGCCAGAAAGTTGAAAAGCTTCACGCAGGAAGAAAAGTCGCACTTCGGAGCTCCATATCAAGAAACCGAGGCAGTTTCTGATGCGCGATTAGCGCGAAGCACTAATCGCGCATCGCTACGGGAAATAGGCCATTTCAAGGAATCTTCAGGGAATCTTCTGATTTCTGAGGCCATTGTGCGCCGAAAAGCCTGAAAATCGCCCGATCGTGCCAAAGGATCCGGTTTAAAGACAACATCAGATCAATCACAGAGTTTAAAGTGTATCAGATCAAATCAGTAGGCATCAACCGTGTCAAAGAGTATCAGTTGACGGCGGAAACCATCAATGTAGCTGCAAAGTGTATCAGCGAATATTTTGAGCAGCTACCCGAAGCAAGAGAACATTTAATATCTTCCAGCAGATTCATATAAAGAGGGCGAAACTACTTGAAGCTCTCAAATCATAATTATTGCACATTCAATTCACACCAGAGCTGAACTGCAGTCCCCAAAGCACAATCACTCCAGCAGCACCGCATCTGGTCCCCAAGGGCCACCTCATCACCTGTTCTGATCCAGCTGCCCCAGCGCAGCCAAAAATATTTACTTGCATTTAATTCCAGCAACATTTAGATTTTTGAAGAGTTCTAAGTAGACCTGTCAAGGTCACTTGTAATGATGTCTTTCCGATATTTTGTTTATAAATACCACCTTAAGCAATGTTGTGAGGGGTTGGTTGGTTGGTAGTAGTTGTTGGTCAGTATCCTTTCCAACATTTTCTCCGAGCAGAGACTCGCACTGTAACTGTCATAATTTCCATAATCGAAGATTGCTGAAAGCATGGATTGCGAAACAACTTGATGTTTTCTCTTGGCCAAGGAATGATCACGGAATTCCTGTGCTTCTACATGATCCAATAAGTGTTCTTCTCCTCTATTTTATTTTATGTTTTTTACCACCTTTCCGCATTTCTAAATTGTAGGAAAAAAGAATAGCTTAAGATTTGTTCCAATACACCTTAAGTTCAATTTCTGCGTTTTTCAATGTTTTCTTCAGAAAC
>APFE031308292.1:0-11979 GCA_000404065.3 Pinus taeda | reverse complement strand
TAATTTTAATGAGTCAATGCATGAATGTAAAATACGAGGATGTCCTTGGATTTGACGATATGGTGTTTTAAAAAAAGAGACTGTGCAAGACAAGTAGGGGCAAGAGCAAGTGCATGTGCAACATCCACCTGAAGACAGTCATAAATATTTGGCAGTTGTGGTGCATGGAATAAATCTTCAAAGGGAAATATCAAGACGGAGCCGGAGGAGGAAATAATTGGTACTTATGGCAATGCTTTGCACTTCAACCATCATTTTGGACCCTCTGTACATGACTTCTCATCTGTGAGGCCCTCGTCGAGCTCCGTGGTGGTGTAGCGTAATGAAGAAAGATTGAGGAGTGGTTTTGACATCGGGATCCTACAGTGTGGAGGCTGCCAGCAAAAAGATAAGTATCCTGCTCGATTCTCTTGAATTAAAATATGTGCATGTTATTATACTTACAATATTGCATTCTGAGAAGATAGTTCTCGTAAGTTTTGTTCCTGGTTTTCCAGATTTGTAACCGTCTATTTCTGTGCTATTTGATATGGATATTTTGGCACGCAGTAGAAAACTTTAGCTGCTTGAATCGACTTGATTGTAATAACTAATTTTTGATTCAGTCTTGTCATAGATGCTTGAAGATGATTGGTAGTTGAGATTGGTTAGTATTGCATGACTAACCAATAGAACTTATATGCATTAATTGCATTAGATTTAAGATTATTACAATTCGTAAACAAGTGATGGTTGATTGGTGTCACATGCGTGGAATGTGTGTATGATGATTCTTACTCTCTCTGTGCTATAGTTCCAGTTGTTTATGAGAAGAGTTCTTAATATTATTCACCATGAGAATGCTTGATGAATAGTATATGCTTATGTCTTAATAGACTTAATGATGTTTCCCCCTAATTCTTTAAGATTCACTAGCACGGTATGTGTTTATGTTAATCATTACTTGTTGTGAGATAAAAATCATTTGAGAATCTATTTAATGATGGTTGAATTTATCTCTACTATGGGAAAGACGGATTTCCTATGCATGTTGCATTCCAGTATGAAGTCAATTGTAGAGGCATGTTCAATGGGTAACATTTCTAGGACCCATTCATGGTAGAATTACATGTGACAATTATTCATAAATAGAGTAAGTAAACTCTAACTACCTTCCCCCAACTATAAGTGCTTTCAAAGGAAAAAGGAAGCAAGGAGAAGGGAGAAGACCATGTTGTAGGAACAGACGGAAAATGGAAAAGAATCGCTAAGTTTGGTGATGACCAAATAGCGCAAGCTTTGAGTGCCAGAATCCTGCAGAAGATGCTAATTTTGGTGATCCAGATAGCGCTTGATGTGCATGTGAGTATTCCTTTGACCATGCTTAAGGGGTTGGAAAATGATAACTAAAGTGTGTTGATGTTAATGATTTTCGTAATGTCTCTTTGAAGTCATTTTTTTTGAAATGGTCACATAGTAGTGATAAGATAGTTGTTGCATCTAACATCAAGTGGTAACTCTGGTGCATGTGTGACACTTAGGGGATCATACTTCTAATTGCATAAGTAGAGGAATTGCTTCCGATAAGGCTAGTTTAATTTGTTAGTTATGCATGTTGAACCAAGGGTTGGTCAGAACACCTTGATTATGCTTAATTATATTAATGATGCATGGCCAAAGCTAGCCATAGTAAACGTAAGATAATACTCCATTAATGACGGTATGGGTTAAGACAACAGACTATGGGAAATTGGAAATGTTTAGATTATTAACTCAACTATTGTTGACAATTATACTTGCAGATGCTTTTATACATGACGATATTGTATGCATGAAAAAATTTGGAAATTGAATACTTGTTAACTAATGCATATTTATAACTAACGTTGCTGATGGGATTAAGTAGAGGTAGCTTAATGGCAACAAGAAAACTCATCACATAAATCGTTGCAATGTGAATTGCAATCATAAATGAGAAAGAATAAAGTTATATGATATGCATGAATTGTGTTATTTAGAATCTGAGTGCATACAACATGTTTGAGAAATATGTTTCCCATCAATCTAGATGTTATGGACCCATGATGAGGATTAAGTGTAAATGCATGGTGTGCATGCATGTATATTTTGTTTATGATAATGTTCATATGGTTCATTACGTAAATTACTTTGGGAAAGAATGATAAAAGAGAAATTTAACATGCCAGACAGTCGCAGATAGTTGTGAAAGGCATTGTGAAAGGCTGGAATGCCTTGGGTTGATGACAGTTACCTGCCCGGAGGGGTTGATGGTACTTGTCTGCCCGAGTTTGGGTTGATGGCAATTACCTGCCCGTAGGGGTTGATGGTACTTGTCTGCCCGGATCTCCTCTCCATAGAATTCTTGAGCTGGTTGGCCAGTGGAATTCCATGTTAGACCTGGTAAGGTCTCTATCCAAGAAACTGTCTGGATGTGAAAATGACTCGATTTGGTTGTGGAAACCAATTTCTATGAGTTGGGAATTCTTTAGCCTATTATGATTCTCATAGCTAAAGAAATTAACTAATCGGCTATATGTTGTGTTAAAAATGAATTATACATATAGTTGTGTGAAATATGTTATACACATTTAACAGGAAATGAGCTTAGTGCTCAATAAGGAGTTATTGTAAATTTTAATTCCTTTGTTGAACGTCTTGGTAGGGGCTAAGAAAATTCACTTGATGCAGTGATTGACTATTTTGATGATTAGAGAGCTAGGTGCTCTTTTTGTACTTTTAGAAGTACTCTGTAGATGTCTTTAGTGAGAATCATTTCAGTGTGCTTGTGGAGCAGTGATGAGCTCTTTAAGGTACTTGTAAAAGTATTGTGATTTAAAAGTCATCTAACATTGCACAATTGATTTATAGTTAAAAGTATTTCATTTGACTCAAAATATTGTGACTAATGCGATTGAAATTGTTAGTCATACATTACAGGAATTACTTACCGTGGAGGGTTGATGCATTGTTTAATCACTATTAAAATGCTTACGCGAAAGTGCTCACGATTTTCAAGAGCAGATGGTAAGTAATGGTAAGTTGATATGGAGTTTGGTTTTTGACTTGAATAAGGGCCAAGTGGTGGCCATTAGAACTTGCATATTTTTGCAGTTATGAATGCTTGTGACTATTGATCTTACTTATGATTATATCATTACTATTTTGGTTGTTGTCATTTCTTGGAATGAAATCTGTGATTATAAAAAAAGGAAGGATCACATTTTGTGTGGTTTAGATGGTAATACCATGAGTAAATCTAAAGTTCCAATGAAAGATGAACACCGAGGACGGTGTTCTTGTTAAGGGGGGGAGTATGTAACGTCCCTGCCATAATAACTCAACATAATAAATAGTTATGGAATATTTATGAGTTAGTTATAAAACTGATTTCAGGTATTTTTGAAAACCGAATGAATCGATAGTGGGGGAGGAACGGGGAAAAACTTCTGGATTCGGAAAGATCTCGGACGGAAGAGGGAGGAGGTTTTGAGTGGAATGAACCAGACACCAGGCATTGGGTGGACTATTCCTTGTAACTTTGTTTAGGTAGAGATTATGCACATAATTGCAATTCTCTGTTGATTATATTGATATGTGCAGAGAGAATGTGCAGATTTCTCTCGATTATATTGATATGTGCAGACTTCTCTCGATTCTGCGAGTACGTTTCTGTTCTAGACTTATTTAGTGTAGATTGTCTAGATTTCCTTTTTCCATAAAATTTTGTGTTCTGCTAAGCGAGCGAATCGTTTCGTTCATGATACTGAGTTCTCTATTTTAAAGATTATTTTGCCTTTCTATGGCTGGGTTTATAATTTAAGAAGAAGTTAGCGTTGATTGCTCAAGAACAAAGCCTTCCGCTCTTTTACTATCTGCCTATTAGTGCTCAGATTTATCTAGCAAGCGTATTTATCCACCAACATTAATGGTTTGGGTCCATGTTAGAGTTTCCCTCCCCGAGGAAGGTTCTTTCTCCGTGTTGCAGGTGATGGAAGAATGCATTGGAAGCATGGAGAGAGCCACTAAAGAGATAAGTTGCAGGTGATGGAAGCATGCATTGGAAGCATGGAGAGAGCCACTAAAGAGATAAGTATATGTTATTTTGCTCATAGAAATAGCTATTTTGGGGTAAGCAGAATACATATTCAAACAATAGCTATTGCATTCTTGGCATATTAAAGAAATAGAAGTAAATATTGCATTCTTAGAAAAGAGAATGTATATTAAAGAAATAGAAGTAAATATTGCATTCTTGACATATTAAAGAAAAAGAAGTAAATATTGCATTCTTGGAAAAGAGAATGCATATTAAAGAAAACATGTTAATGGGTGTAGTTAAACACTGAATTATTTTATGTGTTTTCTTGGTAAAGAAAACGTGTTAATACATTCAGTTAAAGACTGAATATTTTATAAGTTTTTTTGGGTGAAGAAAAGTATTTTAATGCATGCAGTAAAAGATAATTGTTTTATATGTTTCTTGGTAAAGAAAATGTTAATTCATGCAGTTAAATGGTAAAGAAAATAGGTAGATCTTCTCACAAAGACTACATGTGAGTCTTGTGTGTAAAATGTTTGTCTCTCGTCATTTTCTTGGAATAAAATCCTTGTTAAATATAGCCAAAATATCTTCTTGAGAAAAGAAGATGAGGCATATAAGCGTCCTGAGGACATAGCATGAAAGGTGGCCAAGTTTTCTTGAATTAAAATATGTATTTTTAATTGATAGAAGTTTCTTGGAAAATATATATATGCTAATTGCATTATGATTCTAGTTAGTTTCTAAGTTTTAGTGAAATGATTATGCATTACATGCATGATAAAGATAGCTAAAGATGTGCTTCTAGGCACATAGATATTCATTTCTAACTTTCTTGAAGAAAAAGTATATTATATATATACACAAATATGGTTTCATTCTAGAAGAGTGTGAATACTTCATGTATGAAGATGAAAGATTTTATGAGAGTTTTCTTGAAAATAAAATAGAGGTTCTTTTCTTTAAAGACACATTAGAATGGTGTTCATACAAGAACCAAAATCCTTACTTGTTTTACGAAAAGAACTATGTGCATTGAAGTAAAGTAATTGTGTTAGGAAAACACATGTTGCATAATGGTAGCTATTGTGACTTTGGAATTATGACTCTGTGTGTACATAGAGAAAGTGATCATGTTAACTTTCTTGAAGACAATAATCTTTGGAAGAGATTGTCTTACTAGATGAGTTGTGTTGATTTCTTGATCTTGGATGGATAAGAAAATCTTGTTTTTGTATCTTGATTTTTATGCATAAAGTTGGATATATTTAATAATTCCCTGAAAGGAAAGATAGAGAAATGAGATTAAAATGAATTCCTTTAAGAAAGAGGTATGTAGTTTGTTGTATGAAATGATGGTAGTATTCTAATATGTGTTGCATACATTAAAGAATGACTAATATGATAAGCTATGGTATGCACAAAGAATAGTCATTGTGATATGAAGTTATGTTCTTGTATGCTAGAGAGACTATGTTGAGTTCTCGAAAATGACTATGTGAAAAGAACATATGTGCTTAAGCATAGAAATAATGGTTTATTACATATATGAAGTTATAACGAATGTGTTTTACATGTTAGTAGAACTAATGAGTTAGAACTCTTAAAGAGAGTTGCATTAGTATAAAAAAAAAACATTGTGGAGGTCAACAACATTTACTTGGGTGTATGTGCTAGTTAAATAGTATGTCATGCTTGCTCATGCATATGAGTAGATGTTAAAAGATATTTTTAGAGGTTGATTATTGATTAACATGGTATCTAATCTTGTGTCAAAGCTTGTTGACGATAGCATTGACAGGAAACGATGGCGGTTGGTGTCAAAGAAAAGTGAAGTTTAACATTGTGGCAGGAAAAGGATTAACGGGCCATGCAAATGAGTTAGAGTTGCAGGATCGTCAATTGCTAGAATAATCATGCCACAAGGAATGTTGCATGTGGCGGTATGTAAGGAAATGGTTTCATAGAAAATGTATTAGCTTTTAGCTAGTTATGTAATAACTTAATGATAATTCATTGTAATGATTTCATAACAATGGTTAAGGGATGGAATCCCTTATGAGCCATTGAGTGAGGGGTGAACACCATCACAAGCGTTTAATAATAAAATTAAACGTTTGCTGGTTTTCACCCTACGGGGTTTCCACGGTATATCGGTGTTCAATGGTGTGATTGCCTTTTATGTGAGTTGGTTGATGTTGAATCCTTGATGATGATGTTTCATTAATTGATGTGATAATCATGATGTTCTAGTACGTGATTAATTAATATGGTGAAGGAAATTATGAAATGGATGCAAGGATTCATGAGACAGTTTATGTTATTACACTACCACAGTGGTGGTTAATGGTTATGAAACTTACTGTCTTTTATGGCAATTTACTTGATGTACTAATGAATATTATATCTAATGGTTAATGATGATTTGCGGAGTTGTGAATTGGATAATTACTTGTGGTAATTTGTATAAAAAAATTCTAACTCCCTAAGTTACATGCGAGGTTACCGGGGTATGTTACAAGTGGTATCAGAGCTAAAGGTTGCAGTACTGGCGCCTTTGGGAATTGGTAAGCGGAGAAGAAATTGAGGTACACCACCAGTGGCATTAAATCAGGTATGTGTTTAACCATTCACATATTGACTTGTGTAGTACACTACCTTCGGCATGATATGTGTGAATCATGTTTATAACTGCTTTGAGTAGTAAGTAATAAAGTTGTTGCGTAACTATGTTCATAACATTGGATTCCTGATGATGATAAAAGAAAATGAAACTTTTGTCGCACTTAAGAACAATATTGAACACTCATTACACTTATGAAAAATCTTGAACACTCATTGACGAAAGTGACAATCAACAACCCACTTTTGATTTGCAAACATGGCGATAACAATGATGTATTTATTAAACAGGATTGATGTTGCAATGAACTAATTTTAATGAGTCAATGCATGAAGGTAAAATACGAGGATGTCCTTGGATTTGATGATATGGTGTTTAAAAAAAAAAAAAAAAAAGACTGTGCAAGACAAGCAGGGGCAAGAGCAAGTGCATGTGCAATTTCCACCTGAAGACAGTCATAAATATTTGGGAGTTGTGGTGCATGGAATAAATCTTTAAAGGGAAATAATTGGTACTTATGGCAATGCTTTACACTTCAACCATCATTTTGGACCCTCTGTACATGACTTCTCATCTGTGAGGCCCTCGTCGAGCTGCGTGGTGGTGTAGCGTAATGAAGAAAGATTGAGGAGTGGTTTTGACATCGGGATCTTGCAGTGTGGAGGCTGCCAGGAAAAAGATAAGTATCCTGCTCGATTCTCTTGAATTAAAATATGTGCATGTTATTATACTTACAATATTGCATTCTGAGAAGATAGTTCTCGTAAGTTTTGTTCCTGGTTTTCCAGATTTGTAACCGTCTATTTCTGTGCTATTTGATATGGATATTTTGGCACGCAGTAGAAAACTTTAGCTGCTTGAATCGACTTGATTGTAATAACTAATTTTTGATTCAGTCTTGTCATAGATGCTTGAAGATGATTGGTAGTTGAGATTGGTTAGTATTGCATGACTAACCAATAGAACTTATATGCATTAATTGCATTAGATTTAAGATTATTACAATTCGTAAACAAGTGATGGTTGATTGGTGTCACATGCGTGGAATGTGTGTATGATGATTCTTACTCTCTCTGTGCTATAGTTCCAGTTGTTTATGAGAAGAGTTCTTAATATTATTCACCATGAGAATGCTTGATGAATAGTATATGCTTATGTCTTAATAGACTTAATGATGTTTCCCCCTAATTCTTTAAGATTCACTAGCACGGTATGTGTTTATGTTAATCATTACTTGTTGTGAGATAAAAATCATTTGAGAATCTATTTAATGATGGTTGAATTTATCTCTACTATGGGAAAGACGGATTTCCTATGCATGTTGCATTCCAGTATGAAGTCAATTGTAGAGGCATGTTCAATGGGTAACATTTCTAGGACCCATTCATGGTAGAATTACATGTGACAATTATTCATAAATAGAGTAAGTAAACTCTAACTACCTTCCCCCAACTATAAGTGCTTTCAAAGGAAAAAGGAAGCAAGGAGAAGGGAGAAGACCATGTTGTAGGAACAGACGGAAAATGGAAAAGAATCGCTAAGTTTGGTGATGACCAAATAGCGCAAGCTTTGAGTGCCAGAATCCTGCAGAAGATGCTAATTTTGGTGATCCAGATAGCGCTTGATGTGCATGTGAGTATTCCTTTGACCATGCTTAAGGGGTTGGAAAATGATAACTAAAGTGTGTTGATGTTAATGATTTTCGTAATGTCTCTTTGAAGTCATTTTTTTTGAAATGGTCACATAGTAGTGATAAGATAGTTGTTGCATCTAACATCAAGTGGTAACTCTGGTGCATGTGTGACACTTAGGGGATCATACTTCTAATTGCATAAGTAGAGGAATTGCTTCCGATAAGGCTAGTTTAATTTGTTAGTTATGCATGTTGAACCAAGGGTTGGTCAGAACACCTTGATTATGCTTAATTATATTAATGATGCATGGCCAAAGCTAGCCATAGTAAACGTAAGATAATACTCCATTAATGACGGTATGGGTTAAGACAACAGACTATGGGAAATTGGAAATGTTTAGATTATTAACTCAACTATTGTTGACAATTATACTTGCAGATGCTTTTATACATGACGATATTGTATGCATGAAAAAATTTGGAAATTGAATACTTGTTAACTAATGCATATTTATAACTAACGTTGCTGATGGGATTAAGTAGAGGTAGCTTAATGGCAACAAGAAAACTCATCACATAAATCGTTGCAATGTGAATTGCAATCATAAATGAGAAAGAATAAAGTTATATGATATGCATGAATTGTGTTATTTAGAATCTGAGTGCATACAACATGTTTGAGAAATATGTTTCCCATCAATCTAGATGTTATGGACCCATGATGAGGATTAAGTGTAAATGCATGGTGTGCATGCATGTATATTTTGTTTATGATAATGTTCATATGGTTCATTACGTAAATTACTTTGGGAAAGAATGATAAAAGAGAAATTTAACATGCCAGACAGTCGCAGATAGTTGTGAAAGGCTAGAATGCCTTGGGTTGATGACAATTACCTGCTCGGAGGGGTTGATGGTACTTATCTGCCCAGATTGTGAAAGGCTGGAATGCCTTGGGTTGATGACAGTTACCTGCCCGGAGGGGTTGATGGTACTTGTCTGCCCGAGTTTGGGTTGATGGCAATTACCTGCCCGTAGGGGTTGATGGTACTTGTCTGCCCGGATCTCCTCTCCATAGAATTCTTGAGCTGGTTGGCCAGTGGAATTCCATGTTAGACCTGGTAAGGTCTCTATCCAAGAAACTGTCTGGATGTGAAAATGACTCGATTTGGTTGTGGAAACCAATTTCTATGAGTTGGGAATTCTTTAGCCTATTATGATTCTCATAGCTAAAGAAATTAACTAATCGGCTATATGTTGTGTTAAAAATGAATTATACATATAGTTGTGTGAAATATGTTATACACATTTAACAGGAAATGAGCTTAGTGCTCAATAAGGAGTTATTGTAAATTTTAATTCCTTTGTTGAACGTCTTGGTAGGGGCTAAGAAAATTCACTTGATGCAGTGATTGACTATTTTGATGATTAGAGAGCTAGGTGCTCTTTTTGTACTTTTAGAAGTACTCTGTAGATGTCTTTAGTGAGAATCATTTCAGTGTGCTTGTGGAGCAGTGATGAGCTCTTTAAGGTACTTGTAAAAGTATTGTGATTTAAAAGTCATCTAACATTGCACAATTGATTTATAGTTAAAAGTATTTCATTTGACTCAAAATATTGTGACTAATGCGATTGAAATTGTTAGTCATACATTACAGGAATTACTTACCGTGGAGGGTTGATGCATTGTTTAATCACTATTAAAATGCTTACGCGAAAGTGCTCACGATTTTCAAGAGCAGATGGTAAGTAATGGTAAGTTGATATGGAGTTTGGTTTTTGACTTGAATAAGGGCCAAGTGGTGGCCATTAGAACTTGCATATTTTTGCAGTTATGAATGCTTGTGACTATTGATCTTACTTATGATTATATCATTACTATTTTGGTTGTTGTCATTTCTTGGAATGAAATCTGTGATTATAAAAAAAGGAAGGATCACATTTTGTGTGGTTTAGATGGTAATACCATGAGTAAATCTAAAGTTCCAATGAAAGATGAACACCGAGGACGGTGTTCTTGTTAAGGGGGGGAGTATGTAACGTCCCTGCCATAATAACTCAACATAATAAATAGTTATGGAATATTTATGAGTTAGTTATAAAACTGATTTCAGGTATTTTTGAAAACCGAATGAATCGATAGTGGGGGAGGAACGGGGAAAAACTTCTGGATTCGGAAAGATCTCGGACGGAAGAGGGAGGAGGTTTTGAGTGGAATGAACCAGACACCAGGCATTGGGTGGACTATTCCTTGTAACTTTGTTTAGGTAGAGATTATGCACATAATTGCAATTCTCTGTTGATTATATTGATATGTGCAGAGAGAATGTGCAGATTTCTCTCGATTATATTGATATGTGCAGACTTCTCTCGATTCTGCGAGTACGTTTCTGTTCTAGACTTATTTAGTGTAGATTGTCTAGATTTCCTTTTTCCATAAAATTTTGTGTTCTGCTAAGCGAGCGAATCGTTTCGTTCATGATACTGAGTTCTCTATTTTAAAGATTATTTTGCCTTTCTATGGCTGGGTTTATAATTTAAGAAGAAGTTAGCGTTGATTGCTCAAGAACAAAGCCTTCCGCTCTTTTACTATCTGCCTATTAGTGCTCAGATTTATCTAGCAAGCGTATTTATCCACCAACATTAATGGTTTGGGTCCATGTTAGAGTTTCCCTCCCCGAGGAAGGTTCTTTCTCCGTGTTGCAGGTGATGGAAGAATGCATTGGAAGCATGGAGAGAGCCACTAAAGAGATAAGTTGCAGGTGATGGAAGCATGCATTGGAAGCATGGAGAGAGCCACTAAAGAGATAAGTATATGTTATTTTGCTCATAGAAATAGCTATTTTGGGGTAAGCAGAATACATATTCAAACAATAGCTATTGCATTCTTGGCATATTAAAGAAATAGAAGTAAATATTGCATTCTTAGAAAAGAGAATGTATATTAAAGAAATAGAAGTAAATCATTCTTGGCATATTAAAGAAATAGAAGTAAATATTGCATTCTTAGAAAAGAGAATGTATATTAAAGAAATAGAAGTAAATATTGCATTCTTGACATATTAAAGAAAAAGAAGTAAATATTGCATTCTTGGAAAAGAGAATGCATATTAAAGAAAACATGTTAATGGGTGTAGTTAAACACTGAATTATTTTATGTGTTTTCTTGGTAAAGAAAACGTGTTAATACATTCAGTTAAAGACTGAATATTTTATAAGTTTTTTTGGGTGAAGAAAAGTATTTTAATGCATGCAGTAAAAGATAATTGTTTTATATGTTTCTTGGTAAAGAAAATGTTAATTCATGCAGTTAAATGGTAAAGAAAATAGGTAGATCTTCTCACAAAGACTACATGTGAGTCTTGTGTGTAAAATGTTTGTCTCTCGTCATTTTCTTGGAATAAAATCCTTGTTAAATATAGCCAAAATATCTTCTTGAGAAAAGAAGATGAGGCATATAAGCGTCCTGAGGACATAGCATGAAAGGTGGCCAAGTTTTCTTGAATTAAAATATGTATTTTTAATTGATAGAAGTTTCTTGGAAAATATATATATGCTAATTGCATTATGATTCTAGTTAGTTTCTAAGTTTTAGTGAAATGATTATGCATTACATGCATGATAAAGATAGCTAAAGATGTGCTTCTAGGCACATAGATATTCATTTCTAACTTTCTTGAAGAA
>APFE031308282.1:0-21133 GCA_000404065.3 Pinus taeda | reverse complement strand
TAGCCTTCCTTGCTTTCCATTTCTACTTTCTTTTCTCCTTATTCTTGCTTGCAGTGGGTTGGGATGATCCCCCAACTTCTGGACTTCCATTCTTTCCTCTAGCTTCTAGATGAGCAGCTTGAACAGATACCTCATCTATACTAGAAGGATTAAACATGAGGATAGTGTGCCTCATGTAGCTGTGTAGACCATCAATGTACTTCAACAGAGTCTCAGATGGGTCTAATGAGATTCCTAGAATCAATGCTCTCTTTCTAAATTCTTGAGTGTATCCCTGTACACTTTTCCCTTTCAACTATTGAATAGTTTGCCAGCTCATCATGGCTTGTTGCATGTAGGCCAATGGATAGAACTACTTTTTGATTGCAGAAACAAATTCACTCCAGACAGAGATAGTCTTACCATGTCTTTCCATATCAGCTTGGGTCCTGCCTTCCCACCAAACTAAGGCAATGTCTCCAAGGCGGAGGCTTTCCCACTTAATCTTGCTCTTGTCTGAATCGATATTCTGCACTCTACAATAAACATCAATTTGTCTAATCTGATTGTCCAGCTTTTCTGCATTCAACTCTCCGTCATATATAGGTAAATAAAATGTAACATCCAGTTTAATCAAAGATTTTTTCCTTTTATGTTCAGGGCTATTATGAGGTGGGAGAAAGCTTTCTTCTTTCCCATTTCCTTTTGAGTGGTCATGGAAGTGAGACTCACCTTCTCCTTTATCTTGTATGGAGCTTGATGAATCTTCATCTTTATGTTTTCTAAAATCCCTATACATTTCCTCTACCATGGACTTTATGGCTAGCAAACTATCTATGAATTGAGGGTCTGGCCCCATAGAACCTTCCTCTAACATTATCTTCTGAGGATAGACTCTCACAATTTCAGGATTAGTTTCAACCAACTCTCCTTCTCCTAATTTGAGCTTTGATCTAGTTAGCATTCAACAACTAAACCCAACACAAATTTGTCTAACCTTAACAGCCTTGAGCTCTGATACCACTTAATCTAAAAATCACTCGTGAGTGATCTCAGTTAATTAATTAATGAATGAAGGTATTACAGACTCATGTGCCAGTGTGTGCCTATTTTATCTTAGGCAACGGATCGATCAGATTGAAAAATACACAGACACTGGAAAATGGAAAACAGTAGGAAAAACACAGCAAGCAAATACAAGAACACAACAGATTAACAAGGAGTTCACCCAATCCTATTGGGCTACGTCTCTGGTCCAGCTTTCAGTGGTGGCCTTTTCTTCTTATATCTTTAAAGCAGATTTTTTACAATGAGGACCTCAATTTGAGTCTCTTGAAACAGATGATGCTTAGCAGGGTGGTTCTCGAATTCCCCAAGCCACTAGAGTGCACAGACTCTTCCTTACTAAGTCTCGACCTCAACTGGTCTTGAATGGGATGAGTCCAATTTGGTACCCAGTTCCCGACAGATGTCCTCTCAGGGATTGTTTGAACCTCTCAAGCCTTTTGTGTGCTCGATGCTACCTTACTCTGCAGGTTAGCTCAGCTCTCTGCTTTCTGCTTCTTGCTTATTCTTTGTTCCGTCTCTCTGTCTCACTGTCTCCTTCTTTCTTACAGTGCTCGCTTCGCACTCTCTTTGTCTCTATCTTTGTCTCTTCATGGCTTAAAGCCAATTTGTCTCATGACTATTCGATTCCTCTTCCGCCCCTTTGGATCGCCTGTTGTTGTTCGCTTGGAGTTCCCTGCCTTTGCGTCATCGCCACTATGTAACGTCTCGCAGGGAAGTGGCCACTTTTCCTCTCACGCACTATGCCATCTCTTCCTTAAACGGTTTGGTATTTCGATTACACTGTGAAATTATTCATCCGCCAACTCAGCCGTCAAATCGGACTTCAGACTTTTATACTCTGCAACGTAGTTCTTCCTCCAGATCTGATCATTCATTGGGCACAATCTCCACCGTTAGATCTGGGGCCTCCAAATCATACGGTTATCACTTATATCGCATGGTTGACTTGCTCGGAAATTAGCCCACGATGAGAGGCAGTTTTCTATCTCATCCATCGGACATGCGTCGTTTGTTGTATGGCATCACTGGGTCTCCTGAAAATTTCTCTTACCGCCCAACATGCCTCCGATATTCCACCGGTTTTGGACCGCGAGACCCGCCTTTCGCTTTAGCCCTTTTCCCATAGTTTTCGGCGTTTCCTTGTGGCCGAGCGCTCAAGGCCTTTCCAATTTGAGGGGTTTTTCCCAGCGATGCGCGATTAATCGCGCATCAGAAACGGCCTTCGTTTTCTAATCTTGACTTCTTAATTGCTAGTTTGCATCCTGCGCAGTCTCCATGGGCCTTGGTCAACGCACTTTGACCG
The DNA here is from genome assembly GCA_000404065.3 of Pinus taeda. Taxonomy (NCBI): domain Eukaryota; kingdom Viridiplantae; phylum Streptophyta; class Pinopsida; order Pinales; family Pinaceae; genus Pinus; species Pinus taeda. The sequence goes on along the minus strand of APFE031308282.1, from coordinate 18,783 downwards.
AGGTCCTCATCATTCCTTGCTGGCTACAAATAGCCACTGTCCAGAGGTCTTCCTGATAGCTCTTTGTTCACAAGTTTTTGAAGTATGTCCTGATTTGATACAATCATAGAACTCTAATAATTTTCATGGATCCAATTCGGATCAATTAACCTCACCCACAAGGGTGCATCTACACTGTCAAGTCAAGCACTCCATCAATCTGACCCCAGGTGCATCGTTTCCCAATGGACCAATCTATCGGCACTCTATTCTGGTGAACAAAGAAATGAAGAGGCAGATTCAAGAGCTTCTATAGAAAGGTCACATCCGGTTGTGTTCATTTCCCTGTGGGAGCCTGATTATGTTAGTATAGAAGATGGATAGGACTTGGAGGCTATTTATCAACTATTGGGTGTTGAAAAAGATCAATGTCTGGAATAGGTACCTGATCCCATGGATTGATGACGTTCTGGACCAACTCAAGGGGGGAATATTTCAGCAAGATCAATTTGATGTCCGGATATCAACAAGTACCAATCAAACCCTCTGATGTGTGGAAGACTACCTTCAAAGCCAAGGAGGGAATTTTCAAATGGTTGGTTATGCCTTTCAAGTTGATGAATGCTCCTACAACATTTATGACGCTAATGGATGACATCTTGTAGCTATTCAACAACTCATTTTTTGTGGTATACTTGGATGACATCCTGAGCTTTAGGCAGAGTTAGGAAGAGAACCTTCGCGACATCTGACAGGTTCTCCAGACACTGTGGCAACACAAGTTGTGTGCCAATTTGGATAAATGCACTTTTTGCGTGAACCAGGTTCAGTATCTTGGATACATTATTGATGAACGGGGGTGCATGTGGATCTAGCTAAGATCCAAATCATTCAAGATTGGCCAACCCCAAGCACTCTGACAAAGCTCCGCATCTTTCTAGGTCTTGTCAATTTCTACCGCAGTTTTGTGTTGGGGTTCTCTCATATCACTTGGCCCTTGAGTCAAGTCACCAAGGGAGGAGCGAAAGCAAAATTATTTTGGTTTGAATCTCAAAAGAAGGCATTCAAAGAGTTGAAACATCATCTCTGCTCTACACAAGTCCTCACATTACCATACTTGCAACAACCATTTGAGATCGAGACAGATGCCTCTGACTATGCTATTAGGGAATTCCTTACTCAATAGGATCATCTAGTGGCATATCACAATGAGGAATTTTCAAACACGGTCTGGAAGTATCCCACTTATGGCCAAGAGATGTATTCCATTTTGTAGGCCATGGAAGCATTAAATTTTGGGGAAGGATACGGGAGCCAAAAGAACCTCATTTCAGTAGATGTCGTGAAGTGGTTGGGCTTACCGACCACAGCACACCCAAAACCATACACCATTGGGTGGATTCACCAAGGATGGGATCTTCGCGTGAGCCAACAATGTTTCCTTTCATACATCATCAAACCCTTCACAGATGACGTATTATGTGACATTTCTCCCCTTGATTTTTGTGTTGTCTTATTAGGAAAACCATACTTGTGGAAGCGACATGTTGTGTATGAGTCAAGGCCTCACGTTGTTGTTGTTACCTTGGGAAATAATTTGTACAGGATACCGAAGGTAGAACCTCCTACCACCATCTCTTTGGTTACTGGAAAACAATGCAATAAGCTCATTTCCAAAATCGTGAAATTTGTTTTCCTAATGATATGCCCTCAGGGAAAGAAGAATATGGTGGCCACGACCTCTAGACAGGGCCCCTCTACATGACAAAAACGTATGGACAAGGTCATGGAGAAGTACGAGGAAATCTTCACCTCCCCCGCAGGGGTGCCTCTACATTGTCAGGTCAACCACACCATCGATCTGTCCCCAGGTGCGTTGTTTCCCAATGGACCAATCTATTTGTGCTCCATTCTGGAGAATGACGAAATCAAGAGGAAGATTCATGAGCTTCTACAGAAAGGTCACATCTGATCGAGTTCAATTCCATATGGAAGCTCGATCGTGTTGGTACATAAGAAGGATGGGACTTGGAGACTCTATATTGACTATCGAGCACTGCACAAGATCATTGTCTGGAATAGGTACCCAATCCCATGGATTGATGACCTTCTAGACCAACTCAAGGGGGGAGGAATATTTCAACAAGATCGATTTGAAGTCCGGATATCACCAGGTACCAATCGTACTCTCTGATGTGTGGAAGACTACCTTCAAAGCCAAGGAGGGCCTTTTCAAATGGCTGGTTATGCCTTTCGGGTTGATGAATTCCCCTGCAACCTTCATGAGGCTGATGGATGACATCGTGTGGCCATTTAGTTAAAGCATGTATGATGGCAACCATCTCCTTCTAGTAAGTTGATTTTAAGTTTTCCCGTTTGTTAAGTTCCATACTCTCGAAGGCTATAGGATGGTTGTATTGCATTAATACTGCTCCAATTCTGAACCCTAAAGCATCACAGTCAACTATGAATGGGTTGGAAAATTCTAGAGTTGCCAGTACCGATGTGGTTGACATCACTTTTTTTAGATTCTCGAAGCATTCATCTGCCTAGTTATTCCATTGAAAAGCATTTTTTTCAACAAGTTGGTCAGAGGTTTCGTCATATGTGCATAGTTTTTTATGAACCTTTTGTAATACCTAGTTAAACCTAGAAATCCTCTTAGTTTTGATACATTATTGGGTTTGGGCCATTCTTTAATTGCTTTGATTTTGTTGGGTTCCACTTTGACTCCTTCCTTGGATATAACATGTCCCAGGTATTCAACTTCCTTTTGCCCAAAGGTACATTTTGATAGCTTGGCGTAAAATTGATTCTTCTCTAATATGGAAAGTACTTTCTCTAGATGCTTGAGGTGCTCCTTCCATGTCTTACTGTAAATGAGAATATTGTCGAAAAAAACTAATACAAATTTTCGTAGTTATGGATGGAAAATTTAGTTCATGGTTGTCTGGAAGGTGGCTGGTTCATTTGTTAAACCAAATAGCATTACCTTAAACTCATAGTGTCCTTCTTGTGTTTTGAATGCAGTCTTTTCAATGTCTTCTAATCTCACTTGAATTAGATAGTAACCAGATCTCAAATCTAATTTTGAGAAATATTCAGCGCCAATTCACCAACTCATTATTAGTGGTATACTTGGATGACATCTTGATCTTCATCCAGAGTTGGGAAGAGCACCTCCACCACATTCGATAGGTTCTCCAAACACTGTAGAAACACAATTTGTGTGCCAATTTGGAGAAATGCATTTTTGGCATGACCCAGGTTCAGTATCTATAATACATTATTGATGAACGAGGTTGCATGTGGATCTAGACAAGATCCAAGTCATTCGGGATTGGCCAGCCCCAACCACTCTGACAGAGCTTCGCAGCTTTCCAGGTTTTTCCAATTTCTACCACAGGTTCGTGTTGGGGTTCTTTCATATCACTTGGCCCTTGAATCAAGTCACCAAGGGAGGAGCAAAAGAAAATTTCTTTTGGTTTGAATCTCAAAGGAAGGCATTCGCAGAGTTGAAACATCGCCTCTACTCTGCACCAGTGCTCACATTACCATGATTGCAAAACCATTTGAGATCAAGACAAATGCCTCTAACTATGATAATGGGGCAGTCCTTACTCAACAAAGGCATCTAGTGGCATATCACAGTGAGACACTTTCAGACACATTACAGACGTATCCCACTTATGACAAAGAGATGTACTCCGTTGTGTAGGCCTGCGAACAATGGAAGCATTACATTTTGGGGGAAGGAAACGGTCATCCACACAAACCATCGACCCCTGCAGTTCATATAGATGCAAGGGAATTTGCAGAATGATCGCTGTCAGAAGTTGTCCACATACCTACAATATTTTGATTTGAATATCAAGTACAAGAAGGGTAGCACCGATAACGTTGTAGACTACCTCAGCCAACCACTGATCATGGTGTTAACTGTTGTGCTCAACTCTTGTGGGTACGATACTTCTGATTGGCCACTTCTCTACAAAAGTGACCCATAATTCGGCCACACATACCAAACGCTCTTGGAGGGTCAGCAAGTTCCATATTTTCACCTCCAAGATGCCCTGTTATGCCACCTAGAACACCATTTTGTTCCTTCAAGCGAGTGTGCCAAGATGATTTGGGAAGCGCACTGCAGTCGGGTTGTTGGGAATTTAGGTGTCAAGAAAATAGTGGAAGTACTACAAAAGTATTTATATTGGTCGAATCTTCGACAGGATGTCAGAAAGTACATCATATCCTACACTGCCTTCACCATTTCCAAACCGACCATCAAGAAGCAAGGCCTTTATACTCTGTTGGGAATCCATCTCCATGGATTACATATCGATCCTTCCTTCTACTAAGCATGGCAACAACTGTGTTTTTGTGGTCATCGACAGATTCTCGAAGATGGCCATTATGGCGGCCTGCAAGAAGAATATCACAGTAGAAGCCATTGCTAGATTCTTCTTTGAACGAGTGTGGGTACACTTTGGGATGCCACAGTCTATCATATCATATCGGGATAGAAGGTTCCTCAATATATTTTGGTCCAGTCTCTGGTCGATGCTGGACACCAACCTCGCTAAGTCCACAGCTTTCCATCCCCAAACGGATGGCCAAATAGAGGTCTTCAACATGATGATTGTACACATTATGCACATGTAAAACACAAAGCATCCACACACATGGGATTAAAGCCTACCTTATGTCCAACACAACTATAATCAAGCTCTTCATGGCTCGAATGGTCACAACCCTTTTCAGGTGGGCTTGGGATTCCAGCCACTATGTCCCTTTAACGTGGCCGTACCATTTGCAGCTACTCAAGAAGATTCATCCCATGTCCAGTACGAAGCCAACAATTCAAATAGCTTCATTGATCACATTCATCACATCCACCAACAATTCCAAGACATTCTAGAGAAATCAAATGCCAAGTACAAGTAGCGACATGATCAACATCGGGTGCCACACAAGTTTTAGGTGGGTGACAAAGTTTGGTTGCATTTGTAGAAGGAACACCTTACCGGAGCCTATCAAAAGTTCAAACCACTCCGATATGGTCCTTACACCATTTCCAAGGTTGTGGGAGACAATTCATTTGAGCTCAGGATTCCCCCATTCCTTGGCCTGCACCAAGTGTTCAATGTGGACCGCCCTCGACAATACTTCCCACCAATGTTGGACACATTAGGAATTGCAGAACATCTCACCACCTACAGAGTTAAATCAAAACTACATGGAACAAGCCACAACTTATTAGATCATAGACACACAGATCAAGAACACTCGACAGCAAAGAATCCAACTATATTGAGTTTTCAAAGCAGGCCAACTCTTTCACCAAGGCAGATGGCTCACCAGGGACCAAGTTCAACAGAAGTTCATCATCTCGTGGAGGAACTCAATGCAATGGGGAAAATTTATTCATAAAGGGAGAGAAATGATCTAGGTGGATATTGATGGCCACCCACCTATTCCATTTGGACCCCCACCATTGTTTCTTTCAATTTTTCAGTTTCCTTAATTGTAGCATAGTTTACTAATTTTGGCAGTTTTTCAGGTCTTGAACTTCCGAAGCCGTTTTGAGGCCTGGGAAAATCACAAGAAATTAGTTGTAGTCCTTAGATAGTTATTTCTAACAAGGTGTCATACGCATCAAACAAAGATCGTATGCCAAAATTACGACCCTGGGAAGTTGATGTGCCAATTTACCCCAATGGGGCCCATAGTTTGGTATTTTATCTCCTAGGGTTAGGTTTTTGGATGTTTGGGGTTTTTCATTGCTTCTCAATAATAAATAGGCCCTCAAGACTCATTGTAACATAGTTTAGAGGCATGTAGATGCCACATCTCTTCAGGGAGATAAGCTACTATCGCCTGAGCTAGTAATATTTCCATTATGTTTCTAAGCATATTTCAGTATTTTATATTAATGAAATGAAGTGTTATTTTTGTTGCCTCTCTATATTTGTGGTTATATCTATAATTTTTTTTGTTCCTCTTTAAATTCGGATCATTGGTACAGGAAGAGATTCGGCAGAACACCAGAGATGGATCCTCATCCAAGCATGATGATGAGGAGATTTATGCCTTAGCTAGAAAGGAAAAGAAAGGGAAGGGGAATTCATCCCATTCCAAAACAGATTCTAGTTAGGGTGAAAAGAAGAAGGACATGTCAAAAAATATTTTTTTTCACTATCACCAGCTGGGACACTATGCCATAAAGTGTTCACACAAGAAGGTGAGTAAGAAGCCCTCAGGAGGAGCGATAGGTGAAGCTCTTGCTTGACAATTCGAACTGGATTTTTCCCTCATTGCTTGCATGGTGACATCGGTGATGGGTAGTGTGTGGTACCTGGATATGGAGCCTCATTCCATATGACTGGAAACAAAGAGATCTTCAGTGAATTGGAGTGGAAGGACCTCTAGATGCACATTGAGATGGGAGATGATGGGAAGCATAGAGTGACTGGAATCGGTATTGTTACTTTCAGAGGGAGTCTAGTTCTCCCCTCACATTAAAAGATGTCATGTATGTTCTAGGCTTGAAGAAGAACTTGGTTTATGTTTCCATGTTGGAGGATCGTGGCTACGATGTGATATTTAGTAAGATAAAGGATTTCCTTCGTCACATAGCCTCATAATAGGTGAAGCATATAGGGTTTCGAGTGAAGAAACTCTACAAATTGGATGTAGAATATTGCATTGCTTTGAGCACTAAAGAAAAGAAGGTGCAAAGCTGAGATATCAGAGAGTTGTTGCATCAAATATTTGGTCACTTGCACCACTGAGCTTTGTAGATCATGCAGAAAATTTCTATAAGAATTCCTAAGGGTACACTAGAGCAGAGAGACACATGCAAAGGGTGTACATTGGGGAATTAAACCAAATATTCCTTTCATGACAAAGGCAGTGAGTGCAAGTGATCCTTAATAAATTTCACTCAGACATGTTTGGACCGTTCTTGACAACATCCATAGCCAAGCACAAGTATTATGTAATATTTCTTGATGATTTTTCTCATAAGTACTCGATTTTCTTCATGTTGAAGAAAGATCAGACGTTTGCTAAATTTTGTTAATTTAAATCACTTGTCAAGAAAGATACTAGCTGAAAATTTAAAGCTCTCAAAAGTGATAACGATGGATAATATGTGTCGAATGAATTCAATAACTTATGTGCGTCAGAAGGCCTTCAACGAGAGTTGATAGCACCTCACAACCCACAAAAAAATGGGGTAGATGAAAGGAAGAATAGAAGTATTGTGGGAGATGTAGGGGTGATATTACATGATCAGGGCCTACCATGGCACTTGTGGGATGAAGCATGCAACACATTTGTTTATTTGCAAAACATAAGCCCTCATAGAATTCTTGGGATGAGTACACCAGAAGAAGATTTTTCGGGTAAGAAACCAAATGTGGCACACTTCAGGATATTTAGTTCATCAGTCTATTGTCATGTTACCAAGGATGCATGGAAAAATATAGAGCCAACAACTAAGTTGGGAATATTTGTGGGGTACACTGATACACCTCACGGCTATTGGGTGTACCTGTCATTAAACAGGATGTCAATGTTTCCTAGAGATGTGAAGTTCAATGAAGAGAAGGCCATGAGATGTTTCCTTGAGAGTGAGCTTCAGTTACATGCATATGAGGAGATTTTAAATCCAAAGGAGGAACCTGAGGATGGTGTGGAGCAGCCACATGCAGAGGATCAGAGAGTGGAAACACCCACTCATGTAGAGACTTCCAAAGATGGAATAAAGTGCACCATATAGGTTGACATACTGATGAATGATGCTCAAGATAATGTGTAATCACCCAGATCGTAGCACAGGCAGAGGAGGTTACCATATCAGTACACTGGCTACATGGCTCTGATGAGCGACAGTGTAGAGATTGAGCCATTCTCATTCGAGGAAGCAGTGCATCAACCAGTGTGGGTTTATGCCATGGTTGAGGAGTATGACTCAATTATCAGAAATAGTTTTTGGGAGGTGGTCCCAAGATCAACAAACAATTCAATGGTGATTTCCACATGGCTTTACAAATTAAAGCAAGTAGTAGATAGGAATGTGGAGAAACATATTGCCATATTTTTGTCCAAATGGTTCAGATCTTAGGTGGAGGGAATTGATTGCGATGAGACCTTTGTTCCTATAGCAGGGTACTCATTAATCGGATATATTCTAGCACTGTGTTGGGCGTAGAATCACCCCAAGGCATGTTTTTGGGCTTAAAGCCCAAGTTTTTACTAATTCCATTGTAAAGAATAAGAGAATTGTGGGCACGGATCGCGAAGTCATAATAGAGTCATAGGGTTGTCCACCCTTGTTTTTGTAATGTAAGTTCGGTTTGAAAGATCTACCCATGGTCCGTGGACCATGGGATTGTATAAATAGATCGAGGCTCTAAGTGTAGAAAGGAAAGGAAGCATGATGAGTCTAAGGAATTAATGAAGCATTGGGTCGAAGTGTAAGTCCTGTCTTTGGGTCGTAGAGTAGGAGAAGGCCCTGCAACTGAGTGCGCAGAGGCATAGTAGTCTGTAGTTCAGTGCACGAACCCCTTGCAGCTGAGTGCATAGGGTAGTTCGAGCCTGTAACCATGGGGGGAATTAATAAGGAGAAGTTTTATCATATTTATGTGTACTTTTCCCGGTTTTATGTATTATTGGTTATGAATGGCAAGTTTATTGTTTATTCACTGCGCGAACTCATATGAATGTGTTGAATAAGTAAATACAATATAAGTCATCTATTTACGCAAAGATAACTAACTATGATAAGAAGATAGGTAAAGATCTCGGGTGTGACTTAGGGAAATAGTGCAGATTGTTGCTTCAGCAGTGCAAAGCCCCACAACCCCTGGTTGGGGCTACGCGAAGGTGAATATATTAGGGCGTGAAGGCGAATATATTAGGGTGCGAAGGCCAGGGAAGTACGTGAAGTAACCTACATGAAGAGACTCTCAGTTGGACCAAATCAACCCCTCAGACATCTCAAGGGTGCGGAAACTTGGTTCCATCACCCCATTACTTCAGGTGAGACCTTAGTCTGTGGTCCGTGAACGGCTGGAGAAAGGGCTAGTAGTACAGGGATTTATTTGGCTAATTAATTCCAAGCCTGGTTCAAACCCCAACAAGCCAAAAAATGGTTCTATTGTTGAGACTGGGATCTGCATAGAGATGTCTAATGTTGTATCGCTGGAATCCAACTAAGAAAGATATTGAAGATTGGTTGGATGGGAAGATTCACGAATTCGCGATGCAGGAGAACACAAATCTGTGAATATCAAAAGAAGAGTGGTTAGACTGCTACCTATACATAAAAATCCATGAAATTTTCTTCGCATTATTCCCTATTGAGCTATACGAGTGGATGGTGAAACTAGCAGATAGCCAAGGAAGGTGCAAGCTTGACAGACCTATTGTGTGGACCCCAGAGTTGGTGCCCAAATTGGAAGCATTGGAGGATAAGACCACGCGTGTTGTTGATCACTGGCTCGATCAAATTATAGGAGGATTCATCACTGAATTCATGGTATATACTTCAGTCAACTATAGCGAGGCAGAACGACGCTTCCTCAAAGGACCGCGAGGTAAGTACTTTAAGTCATTGAACACTTGGATTACAATGCTACTATGTGAAAAACATATTATGTGGATACATTGATGTTTGGGGCTACGTGAAGTGGGAGAATTTACAGAAACGAAGGTAGTGTGGAACTAGAAACTAGCCCCTTGATTTCACCTCTGCGAGGGGATGAGGAAGAGCTTGCGAAGGTCTCACCAAGAAGTGTGATCAATTTGATAAGGTAGAGGATTCCGCGCATACCACCCCCACCCACACCACCACCAGTGTCATCACCTTCGTCCCCATCTTCACCCATACCACCTCCGTCACCATCGCGAGTCCATATGGCAAGTGCGATAAAGTTGTCGGTGTTCAAGGGAGTAGGAAATGAAGATCCGGACCAGTTTTGGTTCATGATAAAAGCTGTATGAGAAGCGCAGGGAGTTACGCATGACAATATAAAGAAAGAAACGTTGGTCAACTTTCTGTAGGATCACGCGCTAACCTGGAATATTAAGCATTCTAAGGACAATCTAAATGCAGGAAACAAAAATATCCAAACTGCGTTGAACAGAGAATTTAGCAGGTCGAAGTCAGAGGCACAATCGATCATGGGTTCAAGGAGATCATGATGCTACCAGGTGAGACTCTTTGGGAGTTGTATTAGAGACTGAAGTGCACAATTTGCGAAGCTAATATGACTTTGAAAAATGGACAACACCGCGAATGTTTTGTAGCATTGCTAACGCCACATTTAAGGAACCCGTTGTCACAATAGAGGCCAACAACTCAGGCCAAGGCTTTGGAGATCACGATGAGGCTGCATGAAACCCCAATACAGGATCCTAACCTAGGAGTTCATTAGATCCACACGTAGTAGAAAAACTTGTGCCTTGAGATGCAAATTCTAAAACAAGACAGGACATCTCGCCCGGAAGTGCGCAACGAGTATGGTGTGTTAAATGTAAGGGTCAGGTTCATGACAAGAAACACTACCCAGTGTTTGCGAATTACCTCTTTGGAGGAGGATTGATGTCGTTAAGACCATAGGTACAAGCAAGATCTAGCGTGGCACCTGCGTTGTGGTGCGCGATTTGTCAAATAGGAGGAAAGCATGCTACGGACAAATATTATTTGTTGTAGAAGTACACACAGAATTCACAACAGTTGTTCTGTAATTTTTGTATATCAGTGGGACACGATGAGCACACCTATAGAAGTTATGGATTGACTATGGATAGGAATCCCACCTACAGAGTTCAGGCCGAAACACGGCCCCTTGACCAGAATGCAAGGATGGCGCGAACCGGATTTCAGGGGCACGGACGAGGTCGAGGTGGAGGAGGACATGGAAGAGGTTATAGACAGGTGATTTTTTACAATTGCGGAGGGCTAGGACATTATGCCCGTGATTGTATGAATCTGACACATCCATCATGCTTGTATTGTACATTGTTTGATCATGAGATAGAGGATCGTCCCACACTGATAGCGCGGTTGCACGACAAGGGAGCACTCCAACCTCCCCCGACTTAGAACCTGCAAATGATGAGGTCTGAGCCACACGAGGAAGGCCCTAATGTGAACATTGTGCTGCGAAGTAGAATTACAACAGGGGATGAAAAAGGCAAGCAACTTGAAGATAGTAGTTGGGTTCGCAAGACTCTGACGAAAGAACCAGAGTTTGATTTGGAGCATGTTAAGGAAACCTTCATGGAAGCAAGGAAGAGCTTTGTTGATGCCTCCACTTCAGGAAGCAAAGAGAGACCGGAGCCAGAAATGGATCCATTGATGCTCACGACGTTCCTAGAAACATGCATGAATTTGTTGCGCAACAGAAAGACTATAAAGGGACTGTAGGAACTCATAAATAGATGCGTTGGGACCGCGCCAGGAGAACCGCGCATAGTCTGGAAGTTTGGAAAGCACGTGCAAGGACGAGAAGAGAAATGATGTTGACTGTGTAGATTGGGGAATATGAGATGGACCAAGTGATTCTAGACCTAGGATCAGACACGAACGTTCTGTCGAAGTAGACGTGGGAGCGCATGGGAAGGCCTACATTGCAATGGTCTCTTATCCAACTACGGATGGCGAACCAGCAAAATATCCTACCTATGGGAAGATTGTAGGGAATCATCGTATATATTGAAGGAGCAAGCGTGATGGAAGATTTTTAAGTGATAGAGATTGTTGATGATAGCAATCCCCACCTTGTGTTATTAGTGATATATTGGGCCACTGACATGAACAGGGTGATAAACCTAAAGAAGTGCAAGATGATTTTTGAGAAAAAATTCCCTACGCATAGTCGTACCTTTGGACCCTGCAGAAGGATCGTGCTACACGGAGCTAGTGCATGGCTATGAAAGTGACGATGATTTAGACTACATCTACAAGATAACTGTGTGAGAGAAAGACAGGGTAAATCCCATCCTGGATGGACGAATCTCATGGGAGCGCGAAAGCTCATGTACATAGGATTCGGACGAAGAGATAGAGCGATGGCAAAACCGGTTACACGAGGTAACCATGCTGAGATGCAACATGATGACAATATCGTTGCATTGTGTATCAAAGGAGGTAAGGGATCTGCCTACGTATGATGGGTTGAGAGAGGTAGATGACTTCCTGAACATATTCAAAAGGGAGGTGCCAGAACAGCAATGTTTTGAGGCTTTGAAATGGGTACTGCGCGCTATGCCCACGAGGTGGTGGGGCATGCACCAAGGAATCTTTGAGGACTAGCACGAATGTAGGAGAATGATGCGCATATGGTTTGGGAAGCCTCAGATGCGATTAAGAGACAAGTATGACGGATCAGATGATCCACACATGCACCTGTCCAAATGGATACAAGCATATGTTACAAAACCTGCACGGATGCACATAGACTTCACGTTAGAAGACACGGTCAATAAGCATGTGCGGGCAAGGCAATTGCGCGAATGACCCCTCTGGTTGGAATTGTGGAGTATGGAAGAAACGAATGTGTAGAAGGTTATCCACACAAAAACCTTTCACAAAGTATGTGAAGCGTTGAACAAGGTATATAATGCGCAGCGAACTAATTGGGACCTATATGTACCAGTGGATCTATGGGATTATAGGACAACATGCAAGAAACTGACAGAGCAGATGCCTCCAGGGCTGTAGTATGGAGCGAATGTTGTAATCCCTATAGGATATAAAATTCCTAGTCCATGCATAGCAGTGTCGGTAGATATGATGGCTCGTAGATCCTTGGAAGAAGGGGTCGCATAGCTAAACGAAGTAGAACGCTTGGGACCTGAGGAAGAAATCTGACAGGGTGATCTTAGGCTTCAAGAACTTATGAAAGAAAGGGTGCGATTAAGGGAGAAAAGTGCTCTGTTGGAAGAAGAAGTCAAGAAGCTTGATGATGAAATAAAAACGGATTTTCTCGATAAGGAAACCATGGTGATAAAACTGGGTGTGCACGATCATGTTAACGAATTTGGGGACTATCGTCGAGAGTTAATCAACCTAATGCCTTGGATTGGACCACATATTACTAAACAGATCACCCATGGCGGCGCGCTACAGATGATAAAGTGCACGACACATCCAGTAACAATAAAAGGTGGATGTTTTCCAGAAAAAGTGACAGATGACTGGTTGGAACCTTATACAGGTGGCGCAACCACATGACTAGTGGTGGGAAGTACAGTCTTAGCACTCTAGGAAGTTGAAAGGAGGTGCGGGACTATAAAATACTTTGCCTGGGAGCTGCGTGATATTGGAGCTGCACGCAGGAGCAAAGTGTCACAATGTCCACGACCGCGCAAGGGGGGTTGTGTTGCCACACGGGTTGGCTGGGAAGTGACCGTTGCAGTCACTATTAACGATGTGATGCTTGACTTGAGACCAAATGGAACAGGTGGAAAATCTGCCACCAATGGAGCATTAATGGACCAGATTTGTGGGGAACGGTCGAATTCAAATTCAAAAACTGATATAAATTAAAACCAGCAAATAGCACTTGGTCATTTGCAAATTGAGATGTCGTATGCCCCGCGTATTCTAAACCAAGACCTGTTTTCCCTATGCAAAGCATTGATTGAGCCCCTGATTGAGCAACTGAGACATTTCTAGACGAGCAAGATGGAAGCATCTGAGGAAGCTAGGGAGCTTGCAGAGATGACTGTTGAAGAGGCCACGCAGGCCCTGACTGTGGAAGATGCCTCTGAAGGCACTGGGATTGTGGTTGAAATCCCTAAATCATTGTGCACGTCAAGGTTGAAGAAAGACAAACAGCCAATGATTCTTGCGGGTATGTCCCCTCGAAACCCGTTGCGCACCAGATTAACGATGGAGGAAAAAGGGAAGGTAATTAACTTGGTAATCGACGAGGAGGAAGAAGACCTGGAAGAACTCATAATTGAAGAAGATGAGGATGAGCGCATGGAGGAAGAAAACAAGCCTGCACACCCTCCAACAAAGTTTCCCATGTATATCCCCCCGCAGAAGGGGAAGGAGAAAGTGCCCAAGGACCTCGACGAGAGCAAGAGCTATCTCCAGACTCTGCTTCTCCCAAACGACATCATCTTTAAGGGCATGCACCTGGTAAGAGTGCCAAACTTGAAGTTTGAAGATTGGTATCTCACTGACCATGAGAAATTCCCTCACCTAGATAGCACGCAGCTCATGAATCCCAAGCAGAACACCATGGCGGGGGTTATAGAATTAGAGCCACGAAAGTGGTTACGCGAAGTGGAAAAGGTAGGGTTATTAAACCTACTCTGGGTGTTGCATTTCCACCGCGCCCCAGTGAGGATCTTCATCATCAGGCAGCTGCTCTGCCTGGTGCATGGTGGGTGTTTATGGTTGGAAGAGCCCATCCCCATCACGAACCACTTAATCCATCGCATTACCCAGCTCCCATGTAAAGGAGAGGACCCCGCAGATATTTCAAAAGGGAAGAGCAGTGATTTAGCCATCGCAGAGGCCATGAAAAATAAATACAAGCTGGAAAAGAAGAAAAGGGGCTACGCCATATCTAGCATCATCAAAAAGTAGTTAAAGTTGCGACCCAGATACTGGCAGGTAAGCTGATGTGGAAGTGTCGCGTAGATCAGGTGCCCACGCCGGTGGTTGCACTTATTGGGCAATGCGTGGAGGGGGTCCAGTTTAACTAGTCCGAGTTCTTGTGTAAGGAGTTCCTGGAAAATTGTCGCGAGGCACAAGAACAAGGAATAACATTCCACTATGCATGGCTTCTGCTATCCATAGTGTTGGTGGTGGGGGAATTGTCGGAGGAGAGCCAGTTCCCCTAAATTGCAAGGGATCTACTAGAGGCCGCAAAGTACGCTTCACTATGGGCCACTAAGGATGCGAACCGGATACACGACAATAAGATATTATGGGTGTTGATGAAGATGAACATTAGAATGGGGATTAACCGCAAGCCATGTTTATCACCCACTGTCTACAACGGCCTACAAAGTTTTTGAAAATTTAAAGTGAACTTCCACCACATATATCTAGAAGCGTGCAAGGACCTGGCCAAGAAATGGAGTGAGTTACCCTTCATAGCCATAGATGATGTGATTTTCGATGTACTGGAGACATGGCCACTAGAGCGGTGTGCCCCAGACATCGCTACAGTGGAGAAGTCTGATGCGCAGAAGAAGAAATAGGAGGTTAAATAGCACATGGCGCAGTTGGAAAAAAAGAGAAGGCAAGAAGCAGTGGCAGCAAAAGCATAGGAGGCACGGGACACTGCATAGGCAGCAGTAGAACAGGAAAAGGTTGTAACATCAGTAGCACAGAAGGAAATAGAGAAGGCGCACGAGGGTCAGAAGTCGCCTCCGCAAGTGCAGGAGAAAGAAATGGAAACAGAGGAAGAAGAGGGTGGCATGGACCCACAAACAGCATCAACGCTATTGAAGCGCTAGCACCCGAGTGAGTGGACGGGGCCGTGCAAGAGGGTGAAAGCATCCAAGCTGTCGATTGACCTGATCACCATTACTGAGGGTGATCTGCATGATATAGGAGAGACAGTGTGCGACGTCACCACAGAGGCCGTCCAGAACTTCGCAAAGGAGAATCAGATTATGTTAGGGGCCCTCTGAGCGCAGATTCAGGAGTTTCAGGTGCGCACTCCTCAGGTTGGTACTCTTTCGACCAGCCTCGCAGTAGGGACAACTACAGCAGAGGAAATGTTACGCGCTCGGACAACCAACACAATAGTGCTGCCAGAGGGAGCACTGGTTACAACAATGAGGCCAAAAGGCCTACGGTTAATACCTTGAAAGGCCTCGGGATCAACATGGCTACGCTCCCGTGGGAGACGCTCTATGTTCTGCGGGATGGGATTACTGCAAAACTATGGGCTAGGGAGAGTCGCGCATTGCAAGTGCTGAGCGAGCATAAGATTAAAATGGAGCAGTTGAGCTTGCATCATGACGAGGTTGTGCCATAGAACAGGCAAATGGTACAAGTACTGGAAGGAGCTTGCCATATGGTCCCTAAGCTGGCCATCCCAATAGAGGCGCGCATCCAAATATTAGCAGCAGGGGTGATGAGGCATGAGAAGAAATGGCCAAGGTTGAATTGGAGTTGAACCTTTAGATAGTAGAGCTACGGATGAAGGCACAGCCATCCACCCCTCCAGAAGTAAAGAGAACAGCGTGTCAGCGCTATTACATTGGGGATGGAAGAGATCAACAGTGCAGTAAGGGACTGCCCCAGGACGTTGGAAGAGTCATTCGAGGTCCTCACCAATCTGCAGGAGGACCCTAACATCTAGTGCTTAGAGATAGAGGCGTGTGAGCTCCAGCAGTAGTATGATAGCGTCAAAGGGACCGCGCAGATGGTGGCCCTCACTCAGAGGCTTGCGCGAATGCAACAGGCCAAATCACTGAAAGAGCAAGTGGACGTAGCACGACACAGAGAAGTAGTTTTGAAGGCGCACGTTCAGCCTTGGACCGATGAGGCCTTCATCATTACAGCAAAAATTGAAGGCAAGATCACGCAAATACAGGGAACGC
The DNA here is from genome assembly GCA_000404065.3 of Pinus taeda. NCBI lineage: Eukaryota > Viridiplantae > Streptophyta > Pinopsida > Pinales > Pinaceae > Pinus > Pinus taeda. Next base: position 2,220 of record APFE031308282.1, on the reverse strand, counting down.
AAGAACAGATCCAGGGAAGCAATTCTGACACAGCAGTCTCAAAACGTGTATAGGAGATCCAAAAGGCACCCGCTCAGTGCGCTACCGACCTTGCAGCGGTTCGAGCAAAGTTGGAGGGTCTCCGTGCAAAGATCTCCGCACCAACAAAGTGACTCGAGGGCAAGTCACGATGTTTATGTTGGGGGCCTGTTGGGCGTGGAATCCCCCTAAGGCATGTTTTGGGGCTTAAAGCCCAAGTTTTGACTAAGTCCATTGTAAAGACTCCACGAATTGTGGGCGCGGAGCACGAAGTCATAATAGATTCATAGGGTTGTCCACCCTTGTTTTTGCAATGTAAGGTCAGTTTGAAAGATCTATCCATGGTTCGCGAACCATGGGATTGTATAAATAGAGTGAGGCTCTAAGTGTAGAAAATAAAAGGAAGCATGATGAGTTTAAGGAATTAATGAAGCATTGAGTCGAAGTGTAAGTCATGTCTTTGGGTCGTAGAGTAGGAGAAGACCCTGCAGTTGAGTGCACAGAGGCCTAGTAGTTCGCAGCTAAGTGAGCGGACCCCAGTAGCTGAGTGCACAGGGAAGGTCGAGTCTGTAACCGTGGGGAGAATTAATAAAGAGAATTTTTACCATATTTCTATGTACCTTTTCTAGTTTTATGTATTATTGGGTATGAATTGCAAGTTTACTATTTATTCACTATGCAAACTCATATGAATGTGCTGAATAAGTAAATATAATATAAGGCATCTATTTACGCAAAGATAACTAACTGTGATATGAAGATAGGTAAAGATCTCGAGTGTGACTTAGGGAAATAGTGTAGATTGTTGCTCTAGCAGATCGAAGCCCCACAACCCCTGGTTAGGGTTGCGCAAGGCAAATATATTAGGGTATGAAGGCCAAGGAATTGTGCGAAGTAACCTGCGCGAAGAACTCTCAGTTGGACCAAATCAACCCCTCGGACATCTCAAGGGTGCGGAAACCTGGTTCCAGCACCCCCCCCCCCCATACTATTTCAGGTGAGACCTCAGTCCATGCTCAGCAGAAAGTTGTGAAAAGGGCTAGTAGTACAAGGATTTGTTTGGCTAATTAACTCTGAACCTGGGTTAGGCCCCAACAAGCCAGCACACTGCTAATCCAAATGGGATGGAAGATAAATCAGATGGATGTAAATACAACATTCCTCAACGACATGATTGAGGAAGAGGTGTATATTGAGAATCTGGAAGGATTTGAGACCTTCAACAAAGAGTCGCATGTGTGCAGACTCAAGAAAGCATTGTATGGACTAAAACAAAAACCTCATGCTTGGTACACCAGGATTGACAGCTATTTCACAGGGTTTGGCTTCACCAAAAGTGAAGTAGATGTGAACCTTTACCATATTGTGGTTGAAGGTAAATTGTTGGTTATAGTTTTATATGTCGATGATTTGATTCTAATAGGTGATGAGAATTTAATTAAATCTTGCAAATAGGATCTTGCAAGAGAGTTTGATATGAAACACCTGGGGCTCATGCACTAATTTCTTGGTATGGAAGTATAGAAAGGAGATGAGGAACTATTTGTCTCTCAGGAAAAGTATGCCAACGAGATACTAAAGAAGTTCCACGGACAGCATCAAACCCATGGAGACTCCTCTAGATGGTAACTGGGGGAAGGAGGATGCTACTTCATGTGAAGTAGTGGAGGCTATTATTTATAGACAGCTTGTGGGTTCGCTTATGTATTTAGTGAACACATGACCGAACATGTGTTTTGCAGTTAACCAGCTTAGTCAAACCATGATTAAGCCAACCAAATTGTATTGAAAGGAAACTAAACATGTGTTGAGATACCTCAAAGGCACCACTCAGTTTAGTCTTTGGTATAGATGGACAGAGTGAGTGAAGCTTCAAGGCTTCACAGAAGAAGATTGGGAAGGGAGTCCATTTGACAGGAAGAGCACATCAGGGAGAATCTTCAGTATTGGGTCAGTAGCAGTTTCTTGGTACAGCAAGAAGCAGAGATTAGTTGCACGCATTTCAGCAGAAGTAGAGTACATGGCTACTAATCAAGTATCTTGTGAGGCTACCTGGATGAGGAATATCCTTGTTAGTGTTAGAAAATTATATATTACGGAGCAATGGAACACATAAAATATTGCAGAAATATAAACACAGAAAACGCACAAAACAAGAGAGACACATATATACGTGGTTCACCCAGTTTGGGCTACGTCCAC
>APFE031308273.1:0-12204 GCA_000404065.3 Pinus taeda | reverse complement strand
CATTAGAAATCCTGTGTTATTAAGATTGTTTTTGAGAGTGCGTCTCTTGGAACGTGAATTTGATTACATTGAATATCAACATATTCCAAGGTCTTTAAATACATTAGCAGATGCAATTGCTTCTCGAATGTTAAACAGATATTTGCGATAATCATACATGTAAATTTAAAAGCATTTCATCACACATGTTTAATAAGATAAGCCGGTAAATAATGATATATATAGATAGAGTGTGTCAAAAAATATACATCGTCTTCGATCATAGGTTGAAAAACACCTTATGATCAGCAAAAATGATAAGTACAAAAAACCAAAATGTCACATGTGTCTACAAAGTGACCATCCAATCACTGGTGGCGCTCCCTATATGACACCACTGCACGGGATACCCTACACAAGAACCTCCTAAAAGGTCCTGGGACTGCGACTACATAGCGCTAAAGCCTGATAGGAATATCATCTATGGTAGTCTCAGGTATATCTGCCATCAGACACTCTAGATCCTGCTCCAACTCAGCTAAAGTCTCTGCAGCCGCGTCCTGTGGGACCGAAACCGGTGCAACTGGATGTCTCCTCTCGAAAGGCCGAAGATTGGCTGGATGCCATGGACCTACATATGCGTTTTGAAAATTTTACTGTCAGTTTTGAGACGATATTAAAAAAAATATATATATATAGATAATTTAAAAAACTTGTGAAAAATGAAATACCTCTGTCATCCTATTGTTCTCCCTGTGGAAGAACCATGTCTGGATCTCCACGAAAATCCACTCCGGCATAAGGGAAATCCTGAATCGCAAAGACCTGGTTCTCCAACCAGTGAAAGTAACCCGCAGGAAATCGGACAACTCCCGCTCCTTCATCAGGATGTCGGGCCATCACCGTAACCCATCGCATCAACTTCGGCTCCCAAGGAGGCCCAACCTCAACTGTGAGATGTTACGGGATCAGCATCGGAACCCTCTCTAAGGTAAAGCTCACAACCAAAGGCCCATACCCAAAAGTCTTTGTTTACCCGTTCTTTGCCCTAGTCAGTTGGCCTTTCATATTGGCCAACACAGCATCACACCAGTTGAAAATGGTGCCTTGGAAGCAATCAATCACCATCCGCATTTGGGACCCGGTGGCAAGGTGCAAAGTGGCTGTGCCGCAAATTCTGGTAACTGTAAAGGCAAATTACCATAAGTTTAGGACGGGATATGAATTTGATTTCTATCCCCTTCTCCTGGTTTTGATTGTTGCACCACTCTAACTGGAGACTAGCAAGGGATTGGCCACCCAGCCTAGTCTCGAATAGAGACAGGTGCTCACCCCTGTTTGGCAAACCAGTGAGAAAATATATGTCTGAGGGCTCTATCTCGAGCTGGTGCCCTCTGATATAAAAACATTGATCCTGAACGTTCCACCTTTCGACCATCCACTCTAAGAATGGCACCTGGGTCCTCATGCTAGGTATGGCCCAGTATTTGTAAAGACTACATGCCTTTAAAGCATCAATGGAAGGTTGATGATTTATTGTGGCCAAATCGACATCTTCGTGTTCTCTTTCGCGCCAATCAAGCATGGTGGGCAATCTACACACCAGAAAACATCCATTAGAATTCATCACATCAAAAATTAATGGTTAAATCTTGAGATTGGGGTTTTTGAATTTTCTTTGCGCGGAGTACGCACTCCACTTTCAGAACACAGAGCGTGGGTATACAGTTGTGCTGAAGGTAGGTTGCGTACCCCGACCATTTTCCCATTAACGAAAATGTCGGGGGACGCAGGGCACCCATGGGGGCCTGCGTACCCCGAAAAGCGGAACCTAAAACCCCAAAGCCCCCAACAAATCAAACTAGGGTTTAAAATGAAATTCTAATCGGATGAAAATAAAGAGGAGGATGTTGTGAAATACTTGAAAGAGACGACGCTCGATTCCGACGATCAGATTTTTCACAAAGTCCACGGGAAGTTTCTTGCCAAAAGCCCTTTTCTCTCCCTCAATAGTAAAATGGTAAAAATAACACGGTAAAAAGTCTTTTTATAGGTTTTTTGGATAAATAAATGCTAAGTTTGTTTATTTTTCACCATGGAAGGATATTTTTCAATTTACTTTTGCCTATCTTAAACAGGTATGAGTAATGTGTTGTTTTTGTGCAGGACAAAAGGATTTTCAAGGAAATTTGTCATTTTTCACGAACCAAAACATCAGAGTCATCTTTTAAGCCATTTTCTGAGTCATGCAGAAAGAGTTAATCTTGTGGACAAAACCAACCTCTCTAGAAGCTTAAGGCTTTTTAGTGACAGGCCTGTACCCATCAGTAACATGCTTATCCACATGTTATAGACATTTTTGGGCACTGCAACCCCAATCATAAATGTCCATAAACTGAGGGCTCCTAAGTCCCTAAAAGTGTTGCTTCATTGCCTAAAGGAACAAGGTCAACTGATTACATCATCTCCCAGAAGTTCTCCACTAAAAAACTGCTCAGAAATGGTCAAAACTGGACCATACTGAATACCCAGTGCAGAGGGTGCGATGCATATCACCTTCCCAGTGTAAAGGGTGCGATGCATACAGAATGGCCCCTCTGTAGGGTGCGATGGTCGGGAATGGACAAATGGCAAGGACAATTTGCAAGGTGGAAGATCATGGAATCTTCCAGAAGCTTCCCCTTTGACACTTGTCTCTCTGTTTTCGACCAGGGATGAGTAAGAGATCATCAGTCTCTAAGTGGAATCAAGAACTATTAGAGAGAGGACACTAATCAAGACCCCAGAAGATGACTCACCCCCCTACAATCATCTATATATGGATCCCTCATCACAGAGATCCAGAGGCTGGAATCTTGTATTTTGTAGAGAAGTGTTGTTGGTTTTCTGGTGAAACTTCATAGTGTTGGGTGATCTAAGCTTTACTTGAGGTGAAAAAGGGCTTTCTTGCTGGAGGATGATGCTAGGTCAGAACAATTGGTTGTAATTCTTTTGCTTTTCTTGATATTAATAAAGCTATTCAAGTTTTCCTCCATATTCTTGTATGTTTGATTATATATGCATTTGTATGGTTAATACATATCTAGTCCTGTGTTATTTATGAATATAGATATATGTTCTTCGATAGTAGTATGCTGCTTTGATTCCACAGGTGCTCTTTGAAGCTGGGCAGACGAAGAAGAAGCGGAAAAGACCTATCAGGAAGGAGAGGAATCAAGTAAGGAACCAAGCACAAGACTAAGGTTGGTGTCCTTCGTTTCACTCTTATCTATTTTCATAAAGGAAAATGAAATTAGTCTTTACTTGTTTGTTTCTAAGATAGCTACCAGTCTTAGTGGGAATAGGAGCTCCGAGTGGACACTATTTCCTATAACAGATGGCCAATCTCAAATGACTTGGATCTTGCTTGGATTCACATGCACCCTTCGTTCATCAATAATGTATCCCAAATATTGAACTTGAGTCATGCCAAAAGTGCATTTCTCCAAATTGGCACATAACTTGTGTTGCCGCAGTGTTTGGAGAACCTGTCAAATATGGTGGAGGTGCTCTTCCCAACTCTAGCTGAAGATCAGGATGTCATCCAAGTATACCACTAAAAATGAATTGGTGAATGGCTGCAAAATGTCATCCATTAGCCTCATGAAGGTTGCAGGAGCATTTGCCAGCTTGAAAGGCATGACCAACCATTCAAAAAGGCCCTCCTTGGCTTTGAAGGCAGTCTTCCACACATCGGAGAGTTTGATTGGTACCTAGTGATATCCTGAATTCAAATCGATCTTGCTAAAATATTTTGCCCCCTTCAATTGGTCCATAAGGTCATCAATCTGTGGGATCGGGTACCTCTTTCGGACAATGATCTTGTTCAATGCCCGATAGTCAATACAGAGTCTCCAAGTCCCATCCTTCTTCTGTACCAACATGATCAGGCTCCCACAGGACAATGAACTTGGTCGGATGTGACCTTTCTATAGCAGCTCCTGAATCTGCCTCTTGATTTCATCATTCTCCAAAATGGAGAAAAATTGATCCATTGGGAAGCGATGCACCTGGGGTCAAGTCGATGGAGTGCTTGACCTGACAGTGTAGAGGAACCCCTATGAGGGAGGTGAAGATGTCCTCGTACTCCTCCATGACCTTGTCCATTTGTAGTTGTCGTATGAAGGGGCCGTGTTTGGAGGTCGTGGCCATTATCTTCTTCTTTTCTTGAGGATGTATCACGAGGAGAAAAAATTTCCCTATTTTGGAAATCAGCTCACTACATTGATTTGCAGTAACCAAAGAGATGGCAGTAGGCAGTGCTACCTCCAATATCCTGTACAAGTTATTGCCCAAAGTAACAATAACAACATGAGGCCTTAATTGATATACAACATGTCGCTTCCACAAGTATGGTTGGCCTAATAATACATCACAAAGATCAAGGGGAGCAATGTCATAAAATACCTCATCCATGAAGGGCTTGATGTTGTATGGAAGGCGACTATGCTGGCTCACATGAAGATCCCATCCTTGGTGAAGCCACCCGATGGTGTACACTTGTGGATGTGCTATGGTCGGTAATCCCATCCACTTTAGGACCTCTACAGAAATGATGTTCTTTTGGCTCCCTCCATTAACAATGAACTATAGCGGGGAGCCCTTTACCCACATCTGGGAGTGGAAGAGGTGCTCCTCCTCCTCTGGATCTTCAAGTTCCTCCTTCTGGATCTGTGTGGTGGCAATGGTGGTGTTGGGATCCGCATCGATAATTTACTTCCCTTTGTCATTCCCCTTGTCGAGTTTTGACTCAGAGTCGGAACATGCATCTAATTCGGAATCCTTTAGCTCGGCCACCAATGACTGCTTGGCCCGACACTCACTTGTGTTGTGAGTGGAGCTCTTATGGAACTCACACCACTTTCCTGTGTCCTTTTTCAGCTTTGCAGTGCTGTTATTTTCTTACGGCTTTGGCAGGTTGTCCTAGGCTGCCTTGCCTTAGCTTTGTCCTTTGTTCTGTGGTTTGAGGGCACCTTTCCCTTACTTCAGATTCACAGATCCAAAGTGTCGCTTCTTCTGTTTAAACTTTTGATCGATCTTGACGGCATATTGGTATGCCATGTCGAGCGAGGAGATGTTCAGGAATTATATTTCATCCTGCATGTACCTATGTAGGAAGTCGTAGTATTTTAGTACCAAATGCTACTCTGAATCCTTGATACCCAACTTTGTGCAAAGGGTATGAAAAATATTGGTAAACTCCGGCATGTCTTGGTCCCTTCCCTATTATAGCGTGGTCCACCTTATGTATTGATCCTCATAGATTTCAACAGGGTAGTACTGCTCCTTGATGGTAATCTGGAACGAATTCCAAGTGGGTGCAGCTGAAAACAGTGAGGCTGTACTTTCATCCTTCTGATTGCAGTAGGTTTCCCACTAGTCCTTGACGTGGGAGGCAGCTTTGAGAAGAGCGAAAGTAATCTTTTCCCGGCCGGAAAAATTATGAACAGAAAAATTCCCTTCTAGCAGATTTAACCATTTATCTACAACGTCTGCATCTATTTGACCCTCAAATATGGGAATGTCAAAGTTAACTTGTACCTTAAAGGGTGTGGCACTTACAATGTAGCTGCTGGAAATATATGTGTCACCCCAGGGAAGACGCTAAAGGAGCTGGGCAAAGTTGTCCATCATTGCGTTCCTTTGTCGCTCAAGGGCCTCTTCGAGCAAGATTTTGATAGGATCTTTTGCCCCCTCATCTTTCTTTTCATTTGCCATGGGAGGCAATTGGGATTTGTGAGGCTGGTCTTGTGAAGGTTCAACCAGTTCAAGCCCTAACTCCTTATATCCCGACCTCGTTGGGGACATGTAAAGAAAAATAGAGAAAGAGTAGACCGCTCTTATACCACTGATCCAGATTTAAACAAGAACGTAATAAAGTATAGAAATAAACATAATCACAGAGATGCAGCAGAAATAATACTTCATTTCATTAATGGAGAATATTTAAATATGCTTACAAACGGAAATGGAAATAAACTAGCTTGGGCAATGGTAGCTTATCTCTGAGAAGAGATGTGGTGGCTACATGCCTCTGAACTATCTTATAATGAGGATCGAAGGCCTATTTATTGTTGAGAAATAATAGAAAACCCTAAGCATCCAAAAACTTAACCCTAGAAGATGAAGCGCCAAACTATGGGCCCCGTTTTGGGCAAATTGGTACATCAATTTCCCGGGGTCGTAACTTTGGCATACGATCTCCGTTTGATGCGCAAAATACCTCATTAGAAATATATATCTGAGGACTAATACTTTAGGATGAGCAACATCGGTCCATGGACCCATGTTCCTCCCCGTTTTCCAAAAAAGCGTCGTTTAGGGCCTCAAAGTGGCTCCAGAAGTTCAAGACCCGAAAAACTGCTAAAAATAGTAAACTGTGCTACAATTAAGGAAACTGAAAAACTGAAAGAAGGGGTCCAAGTGGAATTGGTGGGCAGCCACCAATATCCACCTGGATCATTCCTCCCCCCTTAGGATGCAATTCTCCCCATTGCGTTGAGTTCCTCCATGAGATGAGGAAACTTCTGCTAAAATTGGTCCCTGGTGAGCCACTTTCCCTGGTGAAGGAGTTGGTCTGCTTTGACAACTCGATACAGTTGGATCTGTTGCTAGCAAGTGTGCTTGATCTATGTGTCCATGATCCGATCAGTTGCAGCCTATTCCATGCAATCTAGATTTAACTCTGTTCGTGTGAGTTGTTCTGCAATGTCGAATGTGTCTAGTAATGGTGGAAAGTATGGCCGAAGGCGGTCCACATTGAACACTGGGTATAGGCCAAGGAATGGGGGAATTTTGAGCTCAAATACATTGTCTCCCATAGCCTTGGTAATGGTGCAAGGACTATATTGAAGTGGTATGAGTTTTCGATAGGCTCCGGTAGGGCGTTTCTTTTGCAAATGCAACCAGTCTTTGTCGCCCACCTGAAACTTCTGTGGCACATGATGTTGATCATGTCGCTGCTTGTACTTGGCATTTGATTTCTCTAGAATGCCATGGACCTGCTGGTGGATATGTTGGATGTGCTCAATGAAGTTATTTTCCTTATCTGTTTTGGACTAGACATGAGCCAAATCTGCCTGAGTAGCTGCAAATGGCATGGCCACGTCAATGGGACATAGTGGCTAGAATCCCAAGCCTACTTGGAAAGGCATGTGGCCAGTCGAGCTGTGGAGAGCCCGGTTATAGCTGTGCTAAACATAGGGGAGGCTCTCATCCCATGTGCATGGATGTTTTTAGTTGTACATGCACATAATCTGTACGATAATCCTGTTGACAAACTATGTCTGGCCATCAGTTTAGGGATGGAAGGTTGTGGACTTAGTGCGTTTAGTGTCCAATGTCAACCAAAGACTGGACCAAAATATACTGAGGAACCTACTGTCTCGATTTGAGATGATAGACTGTGGGATCCAAAAGTGTACCCACATTTGTTCAAAGAAGAGTATAGTAGTGGCTTTTGGTGTGATATTCTTCTTGCAGGCTGCCATAATGGCCATCTTTGAGAACCTGCCGATGACCACAAAAACATAGTCATTTCCATGCTTAGTAGAAGGAAGGCCCCACAAGTAATTCATAGAGATGGATTCCCAAGGTCGACTAGGGGTAGGTAGCGGGGTATAGAGGCCTTGCTTCTTGATGGTCAGTTTGGCAATGGAACTGACTGTGTAGGATCTGATGTACTTCCCAACATCCTATTAGAGATTTGGCCAATAGAAATACTTCTGCAGTACTGCCACCATTTTCTCTACCCCAAAATTCCTAGCAGCCCGATTGTAGTGCACTACCCAAATCATCTTGGCACGCTCGCTTGAAGGAACACAAAGGTGACTCAAGTGGCATAACAAGGCATCCTGGAGGTGAAAATTTGGAACATACTAACCCTACAAGAGTGTCTCATATGTGTGGCCAAATTCTGGGTCGCTTTCATATAGAAGTGGCCAATCAAAAGTCTCCTACCCACAAGAGTTGAGCACGGTGGTTAACACCATGATTGGTGGTCGACTGAGGCAATCTGCAACATTATTGGTGTTGCCCTTCTTATACTTAATATTCAAATGGTACTGTTGTAGGTATGTGGAACACTTCTGATGGCGATCATTTTGCAACTTCCCTTGGGTCTGTATGAACTGCAGGGGCTGGTGGTCTGTGTGGATGACCGTTTCCCTCCCCAAAATGTAATGTTTCCATTGTCGGCATGCCTGCAAAATGGAATACATCTCTTTGTCATAAGTGGGATACTTCCAGACTGTGTATGAAAGTGTTTCACTGTAATATTCCACTGGATGCCCGTGTTGAGTAAGGACTGCCCCAATAGCATAGCCAAAGGCACTTGTCTCGATCTCAAATGGTTGTTGCAATTTTGGTGATACGAGCACTGGTGCAAAGCAGAGGTGATGTTTCAAATCTGTGAATGCCTTCTATTGAGGTTCAGACCAAAATAATTTTTCTTTCACTCCCCCCTTGGTGACGTGACTCAAGGGCCAAGTGATATGAGAAAATCCCAAAACGAACCTGCGGTAGAAGTTGGTGAGACCTAGAAAGTTGCAGAGCTCTATCAGAGTGGTTGGAGATGGTCAATCTTGAATGACTTGGATCTTAGCTAGATCCACATGCACCCCTCGTTCATCAATAATGTATCATAGATACTGAACTTGAGTCATGCCAAAATTGCATTTCTCCAAATTGGCACATAACTTGTGTTGCCGCAGTGTTTGGACAACCTATCAGATGTCGTGGAGGTGCTCTTCCCAACTCTAGCTAAAAATCAGGATGTCATCCAAGTATACCACTACAAATGAATTGGTGAATGGCCGCAGAATGTCATCCATTAGCCTCATGAAGGTTGCAGGAGCATTCATCAACCCGAAAGGCATGACCAACCATTCGAAAAAAGGCCCTCGTTGGCTTTGAAAGCAGTCTTCCACACATCGGAGGGTTTGATTGGTACCTAGTGATATCCTAACTTCAAATCGATCTTGATGAAATATTTTGTCCCCTTTAGTTGGTCCATAAGGTCATCAATCTGTGGGATCAGGTACTGATTCCAGACAATGATCTTGTTCAATGCCCGATAGTCAATACAGAGTCTCCAAGCCCCATCCTTATTCTATACACACACGATCGAGCTCCCACAGGGCAATGAACTCGGTCGGATGTGACCTTTCTACAACAGCTCCTGAATTTGCCTCTTGATTTCATCATTCTCCAGAACGAAGCATCAATATATTGGTCCATTTGGCAACGATGCACCTAGGGTCAAGTCGATGGAGTGCTTGACCTGACAATGTAGAGGAACCCCTATAGGGGAGGTGAAGATGTCCTCGTACTCCTCCATGACCTTGTCCATTTGTAGTTGTCGTGCGGAGGGGCCGTGTCTGATGTCATGGCCACTGTCTTCTTCTTTTCTCAAGGACATATCATGAGGAAAACAAATTTCCCTATTTTGGAAATGAGCTTACTACATTGATTTACAGTAACCAAAGATATGGCAGTAGGCAGTGCTACCTTCGGTACCCTGTACAACTTATGGCCCAAAGTAACAATAACAACACGAGGCCTTAATTCATATACAACGTGTCACTTCCATAAGTATGGTTGGCCTAATAATACATCACAAACATCAAGGGGAGAAACGTCACAAAATACCTCATCCGTGAAGGGTTTGATGTTGTATGGAAGGTGACACTGCTAGCTCACGCAAAGATCTTGTCCTTGGTGAAGCCACCTAATGGTGTAGGATTGTGGATGTGTTGTGGTCAGTAAGCCCAGCCCCTTCAGGACCTCTACAGCAATGATGTTCTTTGGGCTCCTGCCATTGATAATGAACTGTAGCAGGGAGCCCTTTACCCACATTTGGGAGTGTTGTGCTTTGCAAACAACCCCCCATTTCATATTATTTTTATTTACAAAAGCATTAAAATATGAAATGGGTCCCTCTTAAAATAAAATTGATGTCAAAACTCTTACTTTGTCAAAGTCCAACAAATCAAAGGAGCGCTTTATAAAATCAATTTTAAAAGCAATATCTCTTTAAAAAATTGGAAATAAAGCAAATATGTGTTTATCGCGATAAAGCGATCGCAAGATCGCATATCGCAATAACATAAAGCATGCACTAAACAATCAAAAGGCTCCCCCCCGACGCGATAAAGCTATCGGCGATATCGCAATCGGCAAATTCCCTTGTGCACCACTAACGCGCCCCTCATAAAAACCCCGATGCGATAAAGCCATCGGCGATATCGCAATCGGCAATCCCCTTTGTACTGCAAGCATTGTACATATGGCTTTCGCCGATGCGATATCGCAATCGGCGATCGGCGGCTCCCCCTGTTGAACCCTTAATGCGCATATGCCTTTCGCCGATGCGATATCGCAATCGGCGATCGGCAATATTCAAAGTATTGTTAAAGCTAGCCATGCGCCCCCACCCGATGCGATGCGATAAGGCACGGTTCTCAACAAAAAGCCGTTAAAAGTGATTGGAAAGCCCGATTTAATGATAGCTAAGGCATAATCATTCCCGCTTGGCCGCCAATATGCCCATTGCATGATTTAAAAGATCTTTCGACTAAATATTGGACTAATGAGCATTTATAGGGTGGCAGGTCCTATACGGTCCCTTAAATGAATCCATACCCTCAGATCTGCCTATAGATCGTCTCCGCGCCATTTTAATAAAAGCGAAGTATATCAATGTTCTTCTTTCTTTTTTACTATCAACTGTGGGTTTAACTGTTATCTCTGTGATACGCCAAAATCGTCTCTCTGTGCAGAATACAGTTTTTCAAAGCAATTCGGGCGTAATGGGTAAAAAGTCAAAGAAAGTTGCAGGTTTTATCAATCCACCAGCTGTGCCACAAGCAGTAGTAAACAGTAAGAAGGTTCTGATATCCGACACGACATGCGCGGGCCTTGCTAGGACAACTTGGCAAGGAACTTATGATTTGTTAGAGGCCGAGAAACCAATGCAGGTGGTAGAGGAAGCTACCGCAGATTCATTGAAAAAATGAGAGTGCACTCTCAAAGACTTGGCCGATTCCTTCCTCCATAGGATAGCGGCAAGGGAACAAATGCTCCCATATACTGATGTTATCAAATGGGCAATTGAAGAAATCCCTATTACAGACAGGACTTTCGTCGCAAAGGATGGAAGGATTTTTGGGTCGTTTAAGCCAGAAGATCTGAGGCAAATGTATCATTTGCCTAAGCCAGAGAAAGTATACAATAGCGCATTTTTGGAGAAATTCGCAATTGAGAATGAGATTGAGTCCGAGCCTATCAAAGATTGGAGGCAGAATCCAAATAAGCATAAGCATGAAGCCTCCGGTAAGTACTCAGTCGACTCTTTGTGTTCCCCTTATTGCTATGCCGCTATAATGATGTGTAGATTATGGGGTATGCACGATTCTGCCATTTTCACCATTGAAATGGTTCCCCTCATGGAGGCGACAGTCAACAGTTGGATTGTGGATTGGGCCACTATTCTTTCGGATAAGCTTGCACTTGCGGTTAGTGAATTTAAGAATCAAACCAGAGTCAGCGAGAGGAAAATTCCTCCGTTCTACTACAGCGCTTATATTTTAGATACTTTGTGTTTTAATTCTAAATTCCCTATTCTTGGTTGGAGGTGGACCACACAGGACTCCTCGCCCATCCATATTAACCATCGTAAGATGTGGAAGTCATCCCATAAGAATCACTTATATCAAATTTGTAATGGTTTCATGGTTCCTGTATATTATGCAATTTTTGATAAGCCTATTCCGAGGATATCCTACCTAGCCTCTTTTGATTTGCCTGCGGTGGGTAGTTGGTTTGGGGAAGAATATTTTACTTATGTCAGAGTCTATGGCAGCCAAGCCAATCCCCATGTCCTCCCCTTATATGTCCTTGACAAGCTGCTAGCAAGGGAAATTGCATACCAACTTATAGCGAAGAGTACCACACAGACTCTTAAGAAAGAGAAGAAAAGGGGCTAGCCTACTTTTCCTTTCAGATGTGGAGTCTTTACCCTGAATGATTTGAAACATGCAGAAAAAGAAGCCAACAAGATTCAAGCTCTAAATCTTCCTACAATTCCGAATAGAGCATATGATCCAAACCGATATGCATATGCCGCTCTCGAACATGCTAAATTATCAACATTTGAGCACAAAGAAGATATGTTCGATGATGTTTTTG
>APFE031308249.1:0-11433 GCA_000404065.3 Pinus taeda | reverse complement strand
TTTAGCTTTTCAAAATGGAGAAATTTTGAATTTGGGTTCAAATTTCATTTTGTTGGGTCATCTCTCAGATTTTTCTTTTTGTCTAAGAAGAATAAAAGCAAAGTGCAATCAAGTAGCCATTTATTTGATTGGATATATTGGAAATCTGCTTTTACATGATTAGGTTGATCAACTAGATAAAGTAGGATATAGGTGCCAATAAGCTCAACACTCTAAGCATATTTTTCAGAAATTCTTAATTCAATTTTCAAAATGTGTTTTCATATTAAAGAATTAGTTGTTTTGAGCATTTAGTTAAAATTTAGTTCCAGTTTTGTTTCAATTGCAGATATTGCAGAGCATAGTTTGCAATTGTGGTCAACTATCACCAGAAGTTGAATCCCGAAGAGAAGACCTTGATATTTTGATGACTTGCTGCCATTTTCCATAATGTAATCAGTTTTTGAGTCAGTTTGGAGTTAATTCAAGAATTCAATAAGCCCAATGGTTAGGCACTTGGTCTGCGGTGTTCTTGGCACCTCACAAGGAGGATGCCATCCCCATTGGATCCAATGTTAGTATCCTATAGTCATAGTGGTCAGAAATAAATTTTGTCTTTCAAATTTTGTCAAAAGTATAAAGGTGTAGCTATGATCTTGTGGAAGATCAAGCTTTAGGTCTTAGGTTGGAATACAATTTTTATTATTCATTGTAAATATGTTAAAAGTGTGTCAAGAGTCACAAAAATGGTGTTAAATATCCTAAGAGGTCAAGTTAACTAGGTCTAGGGTCAAGTTACATCAAGAAATCATGAGAAAGTTTGTGTTGTCATGCCTTGTCATCATGGGCACATATTTGTAGGTGTCTTGAGTGAGTTAAAATTTCAAATCATGATTAGTCATGACATCAAAAATAGTACAATGGTCAAGAGGATGATGCTGCTTTTTCCAAGTGCTACGCTTTTGGTTATTCAAGTTCAAATTTTAATTATCGCCCATCAAGTCCTCTCTCAGCCACCTTGGGAGGTTAATTGCATGGTTTATTGGGTTGTGTTATATTCTTTCCACGTAGTTAACAGGGGGTTTGAAGGGCACCCGTAACCCCACTTTATGGGGTCTGGGGAAGCGCCCCAGAAAATTTTGGTTTTGGACCCTATGTTAGGTTGGACAGACCCACCTATGGTTTTTGCATGATTTTTGCACATGTTTTTTGGATGCGATGGTTTTGAGTCCATGCTATTTGGACACGGAAGATTTTCAGTCCATGGTAGTTGGACGCGACGGTTTTTGGTCCTATGGTAATTGGATGCTTCGGCATGTATAGATATGGTATGTACATTGAAAGGAACATAATGAGAAAAATCAAGTTGGTAGTCCCGGTTTTGAGATCCAGGGGAAAATCTCTGTGTATATGTGTTTTATGTGTTATGATCTCGCATTGTTTATTTTCTGTGTTTTAGAATTCGTATGCAGGTAATTTCTGTATGGGGTTAAAACCTACATGGTTATCTTCACATAAGATCTCACAACTCTCCATTTTTCCATCATAAGCTCATTGCATGGTCGTTTGAGGTCATTGCATTAAGGAGGCAGGGGAGGTGTTGCGCTTTCTTACAAGTGTTACGCTTTCGGTTGTAGGTGGAGATTTGAGAGATGGAAGCTTCGCATAATAAAAGAAGGTTTCTAAGGAGGAAGTTGATGATGTACAGGAAATTTCACATGTGTAATAGTCATCAAGCAAATCAAGGAGTGACCAGAGTTACATCAACCATGGATTCGTTGTGCTTCTCTATTGCACTTTTACCAAAGCATCGCATTTTGAAGAGGAATTAGCGATTTTGGCACTTTTGTACATTTAGGAGGTTTTTATGAATATTTGGATCAGCTCCAAATCATTTTTCTCAGTTGGAATATCAAGTGTTTGGTCAAGTCATGAAGATGGAGGTGTGCTCCCCAATTGTGCTGCACTTCTGTTGCAAGAAGACGATTTGGGGTTTTAAGGTTTTGGAATTGAAAGTTTGTGTTCAGCCTAGAAGTTTTCTCATGGGTTTGAAATGTTGTATGGACCATTCCATGCCATCCCAATACCCTCAACATGTCAAATGATGGCTGGAGGTAGTATAAGCTTAGAGCGTTGCATTTCTACAATGCGCTTTCACACGGTGATCGTATTTTCACCATATCTCTTCAAACCTGTACCTATTTGCCATGAAATTTTTATAGTAGATGCATGGGGGTGAAATGAATAACTCACTTAAGCTTAGGTCAAAATTATTTATGATTTCGAGAAATGAGCCATCATCATCTACAACTAGTTTTTCGATTTTATCAAGATCTGTGAGTCGTATTTGGCTCAAATGTTTTGTAGAGAAGGGTTATAATGATATTAAGTTGTGGTAAAAAAAATCAGCTCAATCCGGCTTACCATTTAGGAGATATTCAAAAATATCAGTCATTGTGCTTCTCTGTCGCATTTTTGATGAACTAGGAAGTTGTGCAGCGCCGACGTTGCATTGTCACATATTCAACCTTTTGACTGAGTTTCTCATGCCAAAACCTCTTGTAATTTGTTTTTATGATAGTTTTAAATATTATTAAGCATCTTAGGACTCATAGGATTGATTTGGATTGAAAATTTAATGTAATATTTCTTGGAAAAAGATTTGGTCAAACAGTCCCTAGTTTCTAGAAATCAATTCTATTTTAATTGCATAAGTTAGAAACATAAATCCGAATGAGGAATTCGGTTCCTAGAGGTGGTAACAAACTTGTATTAGCCTATTTATGATGTAATTTTAATTAAGCAAAAGGTTGGATGGCTAGGTTCAGGAGAAGGGACATTGTGCACTACACTTATTTTGATATAATTTAGAGTTAATGAAGATAGAGGTGGAATTTGCAGGGATTCTTGTGTTAGTTTGCTTTGGAGATGTGCTTTCCTTATTTGTAAGTCGTATTCTATAACAATCATGCTTTGAAATGTATCCCCTTGTTTAGTTAAAAAAATATATTTTCTCATAATTCACTACATATAGTGCTTTGTTTTAGTTTGCTAGACATCTATGTTTTTTGCTAAATGATAGTTAGAATTCATCTTGGTGTTTGACGCTTTGTTTGTCATTTTCCATTTGTCTTCCAATCAACCTCCTACAACAAATTTAAAATGAAAAAAAATCCAAAGAGACTACCTCCCTTGACCGTGTAGAAGCTCCTCTTTCTCTTCATTTCATCGTTGGAAACATAGTAAGGTAGACATGACTCCATGCCCAATGGATATGTCTCCTATCCTAGCAGCAAATATATGAAAATGTATGCCCTACTAAGCACCATACCTAGCCTAACATCTGCGTAATTGAAAATTTTAGACAAGAGAGCCCTCTCTAAATCCAGAAGGGTTAGATTCTAGCTTACAAGTGGTTTTGTGGTTACCTATGATTTTCTCTCCTCAGCCTAGGGAAATTATAGAGAGCTAACATTGTCGAAGCTTTCCTTTCTAGGATACTTGAACTGTGTCTTGAGCTTTGTCTCCTAACTGACTCCTAAACTATACACACATATCTACCTCTAACTACCGGGAAGAATATCTTTCAACAAATGAAGATTCTTTGGATACTTGTCCCAATACCACCAACACCTCACCCAACACTTGTCATTTTTAAAAAAGCCCTCTTGGTCAAAAAGAACTAAATTACTGGACATTTGTATTTACAACAAATTACATGATTTTATAAAAAAATATATTGGGTAAATGTATTTCCCTTTGGAGATTGCACGACCACCAATTGGAGTCTAGACAAAATGGATTTCCTAAGGTTGATTCTCCTGCATCAGATTCCCTAGGTTGAAAATTGTATGACCTTTTGGTTATATGCTTTTGTTTTTTCAAAACCCTCCAGGATCCCATGTTTCATTTTGTTGTTCCTTACCACATACTTTTCTTATGTTGTCTCTAACAATCAACTAAGTTCTACAATTGATCAATTTTTCCACCTTCGTGCAGTCATCTCTAACTTTATGCTTCATCAACATTCACAATTGCTTAGAATCAATCTTTATTAGCAACAATTTCTCCAAGAAACATATGCATTTAAATGAATAAATATTATTACATAACATCATCTTTGAACTTACTACATCACATCAAAAACAAAAAACAAATAGAGGAAAATTTATGCTTTTAGATTCTACCAGCAAGACCACAAGTTACTTGCCCTGTCTTGAGGGTGGTTGATAAGCTTGAAAAACAAAAGAATAGAATAGATAAGAAGGTCAATGACATTGGCTTATCATAAGAGATAAGCTTGAAGTTTGATGTTTCCCAAGATGTATTTTTAGTTTTAAAATGTATTTGACACGTAGTTTTAAATGTAAGCTATAAAATATAATATTTAATTTAAACAAAACATTAGTATTTTGATTTGAATTTTATTAATTTATATATATATGAATGACAACAATCAAATCTAACTTAAATTATATTGGTGCAATACTTTGAAAAGAAAGGGAGTTGTGATGCAATCCCACCTCTTTTTTTTCAAGAGAGATGATGTGATCCCACTTCAAGATGACTCACCTCGCCAATGTAAATATCTCAGTGCTATAATTCCCTGTTAATCCATTTCTTCAAACTACATGTGAATCATTTGTATAAAACAAAAGAAATGATAAATTATTAACACAACACGGTCATACCATGTTCAATATTTATGCTGTAAAGATTATGAAGTTCGTTGAAAAAAAAACAATTATTGTTTGATGCAGCAGGCCTGCCACAACAAATCTAGGCCCAACGACATTTGAATTATAGATTACTACTGCAAACTTTGTGGAAAAGGAAATTTCATTTGAGAAAATACATATTGTTTTGAAGAATATTTGCAACGATGTACGCATGAAGGATTTAAAAATCGTGTTGATTTTTCTAAGGTTATAATAGAGTCGAGTTAAAATGGATATAAAATTATGCAGATTTTCTTTTGCTTATATTAGAGTCGGGTTAAAATGAAATACAGACTTTGGCCATGAGGGTTAGGGTAGTCTTATCAAACAACTCTAGCCTACATTCTACTTCATTTTTTCTCAAATGTTGTGTTAAGAGTTTTGAAAAGACATTCCCATGGTTAAGATTTTTGAATATGCTATAATAAGAATTTTGAATATGTCGGATAATTTGAACTGATGTGATGACTTCCCATTATTTCAGGATTAAACATGGTAAACTCTAGCATTAAATCATTGTGTGGAGGTGAATATTTTCTTCTACAAACAAGCATGTTTCTTATATCAATTTGGTGTTTCACTTAATCATGATCTTTAAAATTATGTGAACATGGTAGTTAAATCATTATGTGGAGGTTGATATCTTGTTCAACACATTTCATCCCATGGAAAGCGCACAACTAAGTTAGTTTCATGTCACGTCTAGAAACATGTATGCAATGGTCTAGATAGATGGAAAAAGTCTAGGAAGTTAACTTGCAACACATAAAATGGGGCATATGTTGTTAACTATGTTATTTGTTCACGAAGCTTAATAAAAAGGATAGATGACGTTAAAATTGGAGAGCATATTTGGGACTTAAAGTCAGATCATAACCGAATTTATATAAATCTACCTTTGTTAGAAGAAATACGACATAGGAGGAAATCCCAATGTTCTAAACAATCGACATTGAGGGGTAGAATTCTTCTAACACAACATAATTGCACTATCTTCAAAACAATGCTATAGAGATCAATTCGGAAGGCGAAAATCAATCCCCAAAGCCTCAACAATTATGAGTTAACAATTATATTCACAGTGCACTTGAGAAGCGCAAAAGAGCTAAAAATAGGAAATTAGAATCAAATTGTTTTCTTGTGAATGCTTGGTTTGATGAGGAATGAAAAATTTCAAAGAGAAGATGAATGTAAGGTTATATAAGCATATTTTGAAATGGAAAAAAGACAATTTCATGCAAACAAGGTGGGAAGAGTTAATATATCTAGGAAAGAATAACCCAAAGTACTTTTGGTAAGAACTTTAAAGGAAGAATAAAATTGAAAATAATATTACAACTAATAAGTGATTTTATTATGCAAGACAACTCTATGAAAAATAGTTAGAGGTTGAGCCTCCTTCTAGGATCAACGCAACTGCAAGCTTTTCACATTGTAGGAGGTTGAGGGAGGAAATAAAAAAGTTGAAAACAGGGAAGGCAAAGGACTTGGTTGAACTTCAAGTAGAATATCTAAAGTGAGGAATGAACATTCTGACACCACACATCATGAAAATATTCAACAACGTCATTCGGCAAGGATTCCCAAGAGATTGGACAACTAGTCTAGGAGCACCCCTTTTTAAAAGTGGAGATATTAATCCTTCCAACTATAGAACCATCATGATCAATCCTTTATTTGCAAAGCTTTTCAATGACATGGTAGACCATAAAATCAATAAGTGGGCAAAGTTAAAAGAAAAGAGGGCAAAAGGGCAAGCGGGTTTTAGGCCGTAGCATTTTACAGTAGATCATTGTAACATGATGAGACACACTATTGAAAAGGTTTGGGGGGTGTCGTAGCTTTTTTGTTTTTGATAAGTTACCCATTAGTTGAAAAAATCAAAATACTATTGTAAAATGATAAGCTAGGATATGGATCAAAAACAAAATTGAAAATAAAAAATGTTAGGAGCTATTATCATTTCAGGTCCATATCATAAAAAATGATAGGGTAGTTGCTCTACAAAAGGAAGGCAAATGATAAAATGTTAGATAAGAAATAAAAAGAAAATATTTTCTTTAGAAAATAAAAATTAAGGCTGCTAGTTCAAACATGCCTTTGAAATTTGTTGTTTAGTTTAAATAATACTTAAATTCCTTAACCAGGGTTTAATTATTGTGATAAACTTTATTACCTTGCAAATAGTCAATAACTCATGATTTTGTCGTATGGACGGAAGCGAAAAAATGTCAAATCAATGCCAAATAACCATCGAGCACTTTTCAACAGACATAATTAACGCCATCTGGATCAATGGCAGAGGTAGCATTTCGGCCCCCCTTCAGTTGTTTCCCATTAATGCGACAGGGGGGTGGGGGGTCCCGAAAAGTTGTTTCAATGGCTACCCATTTTTGCTACGTGTCACTCCCGTAGCATTTCGGCCCCCCAAAGCACAAAACCATAAACCGCTATCGGCGGTTTCCTCTCTTCCAACAGTTGACCTCGCTCCTGCGCCATATCATCCACCCGTTATCCCCTTCTCCATACGGAATGAACCATGTCATAAATCCGTTATCTCTCAAACACTCACAAGCCACCATGTCATAAATCCGTTATCTCTCACCCACTCACAAGTCGCCACGTCATAAAGTTGTTGCGCCATACACTCCTATCCCGTTGCCAGCCTCATTTAACTATTTTGCCCTCCAGTTGGACAATTAGTCCTGCTCCTCTGTAATAAATTGCCTACGGTTAGATTATAAATGGAAAATTAAGCCCGATTTTACTTATAAATAGTCCATGGCTCTACTCTTTACCATTTTTTTGCTTCCATCAAATTATCACCGAAATCTTTATTCACTCTATGTATATTTTCCCTTGTCATCCGTCTTTCAGTTAAATCAGTTTCCAAATCCCCCCCACCCTGCAACAAGATGGCTCCCAAAATTAAAACACAGAAAATTTTCCAAGAAGAGAATCCATCTACAACCTTGCTTGACTTGGATCACCTTCCCCATATAGACTCCTTGTCCAGAGCCACGGACTGTGAATGAGAATTCGATTTCCACAAATTGCATTAGTGGCTAAAGAAGAAATATACAGATAAAGAAGATCCCATTCGTTTCTGGGAGACACTTTTTCCCTTGTTCTCCTTCGCAAAACTCATCATTTCCATGATTTGATCACTTGGTATCAAGCCCAGTATGATCCTGTGCAAAGAATAATGATGACTCAGGATGAAAAAATATTGATCACCATTACTGCTCAGAGCATAAACCAAATGCTAATGATTTCTTCATCTGACTCCCTCAGCTATTTCTTACTAGTTGCTCTCATGGACCTTTATAATAAACTCACCTTCCCATGGAGAGCCCTTATTTTTGAACTTTTTCTGCTAGAAGATGTTGAATTACCCAAGAGAATCCCACCTTATTCATCTTCTATGTTCCCTGAAGCCACTAGACATATCATCTCCCTGCTATCATACCTCCAAGGCTATGAAAATGATCAACTTGTTGATGAATCCATCCTTGCATTCTTTTCCATTTTCAGTAAGGAATATCAACGTGTTTTCATGTATAATTATAGCCAGTTCTTGGCTGATAATATACATGAACAATTTATGAATTTTACCACACAAGGAGTGTTGAGATATAGCTCAGTCATAATCCATTTGATTTTGTTTCAACAGGGAGATTCATTGCACATTCAGCTTAACAGGAAAGATGAGTAAGGATTGAATCGATTAGTGATTCACTAGGCAGAGTTAGTTAAAGCAGCATCATCAAAGTTTAAATTCTCTCAGTTTATAGATTATTTTGTACATCTAGTTCTTCAATTACTCAATAGCCAGGAAGAGCCCAGAATTGGAGAAGAAATAAAGAAAACATTGCACCTATCTAAACAACAAAGGTTGGTGACTGGTATCTGTACCAGAACTACACTAAAATTAGGATATATGGTAGTGAGTTAGCTCCATACAAATTGCTTAAGTATGTGCCAATGAGGATATTCTCACTGGAATACATCAGGCAGATGAAAAATATGGATGAAGTCCATTTTGTCTCAGGTAAGAAGAAGTCATAGTTCAAACTCAAAGCCAAGGTAGGGACATTCATCTATAATACTATATCTACAAGAATAAAGGCAGACAAGTTATTGAAGAACATGAATCTCCAACCAAGCTTCACCTGGTCTTATGACCCTTTTGGGATCATTTTAGCCCTAAGAGTTTAGTTGAAGGCAATCCCTTACAACCATACTCCCAGGCCAGAATTGGAAAAGTTTATGAACTAGGAGCAGTGGTTTGAAGGGACTCTCTTAGAATTAGATGAATAGGCTATAACCACTCCATAGGTAAATACTCCAGTCACTTAGATTACTCAACACAAAAGAGTCAAAGAGGAAATTCAGTCAGCTACATAATCAATTAAAGAGTATTCTATACTACAAAAGAAATTGAACACTGGATTGTCAATATCATCAGGGAGAAAGCCACCAGAAATAATTGATCTTGGAGATTTAGAATATATTTCATCAGCAGGGACCACTAATCCCAAACCTCCTTCTACTTCTTCAACTCCTCCTTTAGCTGAACCTATGGAGATTATTCAGTCAACTAAGATCAGCTCAGAAGAAGATACTAATATCTTCTCAACATTTCTGGAAATTAAACAAAAGAATGAAAATATTAAGTCACAAATGTATAGTCAGTTTTGGAAACAAACATCCACCTCTTAGCACAGACTTCTCTCTGCCTTTGACAGTGAAAGAGGAAGGATGCAGAGGGCATTTTTGCAAGCTCAAATTCCATTTCCCAAATCCATAGTAGATTACAATAAGACCATATTTTCATTTGATGTAAACCAGATACATCCTATTGATCAAATGGATTTGCATAGGCAATCAGGGGAAATGTTATTTTCAACAATGACTACAATTGCCATGTCTCTTTCTAAGCTCGAAATTGCCTTGTAAAATGTGCAGTCACAACTTAAGATTGAAAAACTGTCATCTTTAGCTAAATATAACAAATTAAAGTCTTTAGAATATGTTATTGTTAAAATTGGATATGATCCCCAAGACTGTAAAGCAACTGAAGAAATACTCAAGAAGAAAAATATAGAGATAGAAACTTTGAAGAAACAGTTGAAACTGGCTTCAACTAAGGATCCACAAACCAAAGAGATGGCAGAAAATGAACAACATGGGGAGGAGATGTTGAAGCTCATTATTGAGAAAAACATACAGATCAAGAAAATGGAAGAGCAAATAGAACAACTTCTCAAGGAAAAAGAGGCAGCACAACTTGCTATGACCTCAGTAACAATAATTCCCATAGAAAATACAAAGCCAATCTCATCTCCTACTAACATTTCTTCATCTTCAGCAACAGTTGAAACAACAAGGTTATCACAGGAGTTACAGGCACAAAAACAAAAGAATGAAAAGTTACTCCAGAAGTTCCAAACCCTGGAGTCATAGAAGGTAAAGAATGATACCTTGTATGTAGATGAAATGCAAGGGTCACACAACTTATAACTCAAGGTTAAACCATTAGAGAGTAAGACTCCAATGGCAGACACTTTGGCCCAGGCCAAAGAGGACATCTGGTTAGATATCAACCTCTCCATAACAAAACTATGGACATCCATACAAATTATTTTTGAGCAGCAAGAATTTATTGCCAGATGCAGGACAAAGATATATAATTAGAGGGCAGAATTGAGCACAAAACCCAAATAAGCAGCATGGATGATCAAAGTATTAAAATCTAAGACTAAGCAACAGTTACAAGAGATAAATATTCGAGATAGGACAACTACTATTTTGGAGATTAAGAAAGTCCTAATGAAGAAGAATCTACTAACTCAGCTAAAAACAAAGTGTGAAGCTTTGAACCTTGCAATCTGTAGGTTTCATTCTAAATTCAGTATGTTGAATAAGAAAGGTTTACCAGGGTTAGTGTCATCAAATGATCAGCTAGTCAAATTGGACGATTACTTTGAAAAATTATATACTATTGCAACAAACAACAATCAATTTGCATGGATAAAAAGACAAATTACTGGTAAAAAGTTTATGGAAGCTTTGACCCCTAACTTCACAATCAAATATGAAGTTGGACATCTTTTTCTCACTAAACCCAATTTTGAAAGATATACCAAAGTTGATGAGATATTTAGAAGAATGGTAAATTTGGAGATACCAAGTTAGGAGAGGTGGGATCAATTGTGTGAAACAATTTATTAACTTTCCATCCCAATAAGAAGACAACACAACAATTTTTGAAGGAACAATCATCAACAACTTCCTACCTAATAGGGACACATCATTCAACAGTTTTCTTTTCCTATTTTCTTTCAGGCTATTTTTGTAATCAGTTTAGGATATTTTGTTTACTATCCAAACTAGTATAAATAACTCTCTTCTACGAGTTTTTAAAGGTGGTACCTTTCCTTAAGTAGTTTTGTAAGCATTGATGTACAAGCTTTTTCTAGATCACTGATAATAAAGCAAAGGATTTTGAATTTGTTGAAAAGTGTGCAACAAGAAATGCTTCTTGAGAATGCAACAAGATGATGGAGCTTAGTGGAAAGGAGTCGCCTTCACTAAGTGGTCCCACAGGCAAGTTTTGGCGCAAAGTTATTTTTAGACTATGTCTATTTTTAGACATATGGATCATGTCTATGGATTGCAGGTTGTTGTTTATGGATGATTGATCAAGTTGGAAAAATAGATGGATTTCTATTTT
>APFE031308245.1:0-18768 GCA_000404065.3 Pinus taeda | reverse complement strand
GGTGAGTGAGGAAATAACAAATACATAGAGAGATAGGGGTGGAGAGAGAGAGGGAGTGACAAGGGGGAGATGGAAAACGAGTGAGGGGGAGAGGAGAGGATGTAAGACAAAGAAAAGGAGAGGAGAGGGATAGGGAGAGAAGGGGAAGAGAAAGAGGGAGACACATATATGGAGGGGAGAGAGATGGATAGAGGGAGGGAGATAGTGACAAAGTTGAAGAGAGAGAGAGAGAGAGAGAGAGAGAGAGAGAAAGATGGGGGGGAGAGACAACGGGAGGTGGGAGAGAAAGGGAGAGAGAGGAAGGAATAGGGAGAAGGAAGAGAGAGGTGACTCAAGAGAGAGAAGGAGAGAGAGTTGGAGTTAGAGGGGGAGTGAGAGAGAGGGAAGAAGAAATACATAGAGGGAGAAAGGTGGAGAGAGAGGGGGTGACAAGGGAGAAATGGAGAGAGAATGAGAGAAGAGAGAAAGAGGGAAGATAGAGAGAGAAGGGGAAGAGAGAGGGACGAAGAGAAAGAGGAAGGGAGGGAGAAATGTATAGATATAGAGAGAGAATGTTTATGTTTGGGGGGTGAGACAGAGAGACGACATAAGAAAGATACACATAGATACACATATAGATATCATATAATATTATATAACTGGCCCAGATCCATCTTAACGTCGGATCTATCAAGTGTCGAGAGGGATCAAATATCTCAAGGTATAATCATTTCCTCAAGTTTCACAGTCAAAAAAGAGGTTTGCACCTCAGAGAGATTGGATCCCTCTCAATGTTAATAGATCTGAGGTTATGATAGATCTAGGGTAGTTAATCACAATCATGATTATATTTAAGGATATTATGGTTTGACTCTCATGGAGATAATAAGTTTTAATAATACAATAATTTTTTAGAATATGTTAATTAAGTAATAAAAATAAATAGATTAATTCCTACTACTAAAATCTTTATTAAAAAAAATAATAATAATCATAAAATTTATATAAATATTTAAATTTAAAAATGTGTGTGTGTGTGTGTGTGTGTGTGATGATGAGGATATTGACTAATGTCCACTAAGACCAATGTGGTCTATGGGATCTCAAAAAAAGAGAGTCTAATTGTCATTCTTTAAAATCTTGTTTCTGTGATCAAAGAACAAGGAAATAAGTGTTGCAGGATCACTATAGTTGGGTTGGCTTAATAAGTTAAGAAGATTGGAGGTGTGTTTGATGATAAGGAATTAAGAGTGGATGAGAGAAAGAAGTGTTCTCGCTATAGTTGGGTTGGCTTAATAAGTCAAGAAGATTGGAGGTGTGGTTGATGATAGGGAATTGAGAGTAGATGTAGGTAAGATTTGGGCATTCTAAAAGGAAGTGGTTTTCATCTTCTACCTTCTTAGTATCACAAATATGACAAATTCTCTCATCCAAGAGAGCCTACGGAGTAGACCACCGCCCGATCTCACTCTGAAGCTCATGAGAGTCTGATGAGAGATAGTTCTAATTCTAACAATGTTCATTTTCTTCTTAGTGCTATTCAACATCAAGAGATAATTATGGTTATCGAGGGTAGGGTTGATCACCTCCTTATAGTACCTTAGCTTACTTTTACACTCCAACTCCTTAGCATCCTATATCTTATCCTTAAAACTGGATGTAATAGTATATTTAATACTATCATTGCTTCCCATGATAATCTCCTCCTTAATCTCCAAAAATTGAGCCAACAATGAAGATCTTAACTATTTATTAATATCAATAATTTAAAATATAAAATATTAAGATTATAATATAATATTATTTAATTCAAAAATAATTAAAATAATTAATATTTATAAATTATAAATAAATAAATCATTGAATGAGGAATTTACATATTTAAGATTATTATCTAATTTAATAATAAGAATCTAAAATCTAATATATAATAACATTCCCTATGTATATTTATATTCCGTATGTACAGATTTTATAGTTTGCTAGATATTATTGTTAGACACAATTTTTCTTGATATAAATTGTGTAGAGTTTTTAAAGTATCTAATATTTATAGTAAATACTATACTTATTCTAAAAAACACATAAATCTCGTAAAGAATGTAAATGACTACTAAACCAAACATAAATTGAATTTAAAATCATTGAATTTAATATTGCTATTTGTAAATAACGATTAGGGTTTCAAGGTGAAAAAATAAAAAAAATCTATTAAAAAATGAATTGAAAGAAAATATAAAAAAAAATCTATTAAAAAAATGTATCGAAAGAAAATACTAAAAAAATATTGGTTCATCTATCTTTCTGCTCTCATCAAATCATTATAGAATTCTTGAAATTGAAAAACAACGCAACAAATATAATAGATAATAGTTAAGATAGTTAGAAATTAATCCATTCCTTGAATCTTGCTATTCAATATCTCTCCAAAATATCGTCTTGCTGTTGACGGCTTTGATTAGTTCCCTGACCCTCTCTCTTGGTCTTGATTTAACTCAATTTTGATAAAATCACAAATTTTCGAAAAAAAACTCATAAAAATCATTCACCTAGAACTATGAAATCATAATATTTTCATTTATATATAAATTGATGTGTGAATGAGTAATAATATATTATATCCGCTAAACCCCTTTTTTCTCATACTCTTCCATTCTTTGATTACGTTATATCTTTGACTCTTTTTCATTTCCTTTTTGCCTGTCACTGTCTCGTATTTTGGGAGATTTCAAATTCTAATATGATTTTAGCCCCAGCTTGGGGAAGCATTAACAAATAATAATTTTAATTGGTATAAAAAATTAATAATAATTTGATATGTGGTAAGTTTTATATATATATTCCTTAATCAAGATTAAAAACTATTTCAAATTTTCAATTTGATGATGAGGGCACAATTTTTTCCCATATAAGTAAATTCTATTAGAATCTGATGAGAATTTACTCAAAAAATCTAATTCTTTAAATGTTTGATTTTTTTTTTAATGGTGAAAATAGATTCAAAACAACTGTAACCTAGATATCTGGAAAATTTAACCAATTTTTTTCAAAATCTTATTCAAATTTTCATTGTTTTCTGAAATAAATTATAACCTCATTAGACTACAACATATATTATCATATTTTTGTTGACTTCGCATCAACTTTTTAATTTTAATTTTTTTATACATTATAAAAAAATCAATTTTGTATCCTTTTTATATCATTCTTTATTCATATTAAAAATGCTTTAAATATTAACATCTTTTCAAATTTGGATTTTCTAGTTAACTTCACTTCACATTTTTAATTTTAGATTTTTTCCTTGATCTTAAATCAAATAACTAATTATTAAGTTAATAATCACATTGTATCATTTCACATCACATTTTTAATTTTAGATTTTTTCCTTTATCTTAAATCAAATAACCAATTATTAAGTTAATAATCACATTGTATCATTTTATGATGTGTAATGTTTGTATAACCAATTTTGATTTTTAAATAAATGAGCGATCAAGATTATTCTTCATGTAATACATACATATATAAAAGTATAAAAAAGTTATTTTTTACCAGTTTTCATTTCGAAATAAAAAAATAATAAATTTAATATATATATCATTTTATTTCACCCCTTAATTCGAGCACATACCTGTTCGTTTGCACACTGTCCGGCGGTTCGAGCGCATACCCGTTGGCATACTGTCGTGACTGAAAGTGGGTGGATTTATGTGAGACAAATAGATTGGGACATGTTTACTTAGTTTTTTCCATCTGTTCCTTCCGTGGAAAAGATCGCCATGGCCTCCAGCACTCCTGGAAATCCCAGGAGACTTTTCCTGAACTTTTTGTGGGAAGTACGAGCCATTCAAAAATAGCGATAGCCAAGACAAAATGAAAGAAAAGGGTGTTTTCAATATCCAGCCCAACAAAGGGTATAAGGAGGTTTTCCCCGAGGGATTCAACAACTGTGATGGCCAAGGGGAAAGCAGAAAGGTGCTTTTAATATCTTACCCAAGAAAATCCCTTCAAAGATTTGCAAAAGCGAAAATCCTCAATAATGCGTTCCATGGATGAAAAAGAGCGAGAAAACCAGTCGTTTTAATATTTCATAGAACCTCAGATATGCTTTTGAAATCCAACAGCTGGATAAGGCGATCCATGATATGTCCTAGAATCTCGTATCAGAGCTCGAGTGTCTTCGCCATCTGTACGAGTTGGGGGTGATGCATGACAGAACCGTAAGTGGGACAATCGTGCCCAAGTTGACTAATGATCTCCATGACAGTAACATGATTCTACAACAAATGGGTCCCGATGGTATGTTCAATGGAGCTTTTGATGAAACCCGTACTTGTAATTATAATGGCTTAGGTAAGCCTGATTTTGTCGTTGGGTTGGAGAAATATTTTGATCTGAAGACGATTCTTCTACAGAGAGAGGTTAGGTTTCCGTGTTTGCATGCAAGGTAGAGCACGTGTTCGAAAAATAACCATGTCAATGGCTCTTTTCAACGGGGCATTGTCTCAAAAAAAAAATTAAATGTAATCTATTTTTGTTCAAATTATGTAATTTCAATGGTAAGCAGCTGTTCAGGTAAGCGTCGCGAGGTGCTTGCCCAAACAATATCATTTTCACTAAGTCTCGCAATCTGGCCCAAGAAAGACACACTAGTTGGATGCACTTTATTAATTAGTTGGGAGAGTCTTAATTAATTAGGTGGTGAGAGTATTAATGTAATATTATTTTTAATAATCATATAATAATAATGATTTTAAATATGAAAGGTTACTTATAAAATATAGGTTATTATATATTCAAAAGTTAAATTTTAGGGCGTATATCAATCACATTTATTAATGTGGTTATGTTAATTAGTTAGTTATATCAAATATTATTGTTAATTAAGTTATTGACGAATTTGATGTTATTTATAACATTTTTTTATGTCCAATAATATTTGTCTGTGTACGCTTATAATCATTTAATTTGACATGTAACATTTATGTACTCTTATAATCATTTAATTTGACATGTAACATTTATGTATGTGATGTTTATAATTATGAGAAATGTGGATATATTTGTTAAATTAGAACCGTATTTTATTCTTTAAATAAAAATATTAAAATTTAGTGTTATATATATCTCTATATCTATTAACAATATATATTATATTATTATATATATTTATATATATATATCATTTCTTTCCATGATTTGTTAGATTGGAAATTAGATCAACCACAAAGACTAATTTCTTTTATCCCAAATGTTTATATACTAAACAAATACATCGAAAAGATTTGTTGACTAAGATTTCATCATGCAATACATTATGCCACAATACTAGTAAATTCATAGTGAAGTAGAAAAATCATAAATTAATTGAAACCATAGAAAGGACATGCTTATTTTTTGCAAAGTTGATGCTCAATGGTACTAGTCTTTTGTGCTCTTCCAACTCCAACTAAGTTATTCACGAACGAACATATTAATTTTTTTATTAAAAGTAGTTTTGTTAAATTATATTATTTTAAAAATAATTTTATTATAAAATGACCTTATGAACAAGAAGAGAGATATTTACAAAATCTAGATAGCAACCAAACCCTAGAAAATGAATCATTAGTAATCCATCTACCACTCTTCATATGGAAAATGTTGACGAAGGGAGCAATTCTTCTTCCTACTGTAAAGTTGTTTCGAGACTCAATAATTGAGGGAAACATTCTACCACAAATTAGTTCGTTGGGATAAAACCCAGATGGAAATTAACAAAAAAACGCAACAACCACCTCGCCCATCGGAGAGACACAAACGTGGAAGTTGGTTATCAACCCAAAATTTGAAGTTCACTCTAGTCACTACAAAGGAAATATTTAGTAAATGAAGGACCATGCTCTTATTAAGAAGTGATTAGGCATATAACCATAAAAAAAGCCCTTCACCGAATGGATCCAACTCAACTGTAAACCTAAAGGGTAGACAAAATTGGAACTCGATGCAAAGGGCTTCCTCAGAATCATTTTTTCCAATCTGGAGGATAGAATGTGAGTGTTCAAGAATGAGCCAGTCTTTTTAATTTTTTACCTTTTTTTCTGGATGGAACAATTTGTACCAAATAAGGCAGATTTCACAACTTCCCCAGTAAAGATTCACATGTACTCTTTGTTGCAAGATTTTTGGGTTGAGGAGACTCTGGTAGGAATTGGGAATGCTCTTAGCCACTACTTCAAGTCCTCAAAGGCGACTAAGTAAGCTAGGTGTATCTCCTACACTAGAATTTGTGTATATATGAACATTTCAAAGATGCTTCTAGAGTTCACTGAGATATATTATCAAGATGAACTTTGGAAGAAAAATCTTGATTGTGAGCACATTCCATTTAGATTTAGACATTGATATGAATATGGACATCTATATCGAAAGTATCCTTTACTTGCCGCAAGTTCTAATTCTATTTTATCTTTTTACAAAGATGTCAATGACTTTACCAAAGTGGGGGGGAAATACACTAACCTTAATACTTCAGCCTCACAACCCTTAATATCCACCTCCAAAGAGGTACCTTCATCTCAAAACCCCTTCAAACCTCTCTCATCCTTAGACATTACCAACCCTCCTCTCATCAACCCGCCACTGGAGGTAGAGATGTAGGATTCAACATTTTCTTCACACACCTCCACGACTGAGCCCACCTCCACTACTGAACCCTCTATTCCTTTGTTATCTCACTCTAAACCCTAAGTCCCTCAATCAAATATCACTAAAACTTCCCTCGACCCCATAGATGAAACGGAGTTTCACTCCTTTGACTTATCAAATCTGGAAAATACATGGAAAGGAAAAGACCCCTTCTCCCTCCTTGAAGATCAAGTTAAGTTGTTAAGCAAGGTGTACTTTAAATTTTACCAGAAGAGTGTGAAAATTTTTATTGGTCTTGGTAACTCCAACTATAGCACGTTCAAAGTCTAATCTGAATCTCTAAAAGACTCAACAAATCCGTAGAGAGAGGAAAATAACAAGTGGTTAAAAACAAATCTACAACATATGCATGAATTGGGGGGTATGTTACTAAATTTAGGGGTTATTAAAGAAATAATGTATGTATTCATTACCTCCCACAAACCCTACAAAATGAATATCATCTCATCAAATATCTCAGGCCTATAAGGGTAAACAAAGACTCAAATAAAAATGAAAATATGAAACTCCTGAAGTGATGATGCTATAGGGGACCAAATCATCAAGCGAATCCATCTCTAGCATGACCAATAAATGGTAATGACTTTCATGTGATATCCATAGATGCCTAAGGGCACTCTGGTAGTCTGGATATCATATGGAACACCTAGGAAATTCAATTCCTAAACATGTTCGCTACTTATTGTACCAAAACAATCCAATTCAAGGTAACTGGATATGTCGAAACATGTTTCCTCTCTAATGCTTATGGCATGGCCTCCTTGAGAGTTAAGTTGGAATTCATTTAATAACTAGAACACATCATCTCCTTTCTGCTTCCCCTTGAATTATTGGTGGTGCTTTCAATCTTATCAAGTCATTAGATGATAAATCAGGATTTTTTAGAAGGCTTGATGCAAAATCTTCTTTGTTCCAAGAACTAATATTTGACCTTCACTTGGTCGATCTCAATACCATTAATGAAAATTTCACTCGGAATAACAATAGGGGTGGAGGGTAGCAAGTGACATTAATATTGGACGGATTTACGACCACAGAATCTATAATGGCTTGGGATATTTTTATAGAGGTTTTCATTATCCCAAGCCATGACTCAAACCACTAGCCCATATGCATAAGCATTGACATACAATCTAGGTCACATTATAGGCCTTCTTTATTTGAAAGATTCTAGTTGCAACACCTTAATTTTTAGGAAAACATTAAAGAATGGTCTGGAGAAATGCAGGTCCTAGAAGGTTCTTCCATATATAGGCCCCAAAAAATTTTAGAGCACATTAAATGGAAGCTCAAAGGATGGAATAAATATAAATTTAGGAATATATTTGAGGAGAAACACAAGATGGATTAAAAAATGGAGGCCATACAACAAGAAGTCATCCTACATCATAGGTCTAAATCTCTAATCAAGGAAGAAGCCATTACCCTCAACAAATTTAAGGAGTAAAAAAAATTGAAGGGAGTCATATGGAATCAAAAATCAATAGCTCGTTGGCTCAAAGAAGGGAAAATTGACACAAATTTCTTCCATAAATCAATGCTCCAATATTATCACCACAATTAGATAACTTCCATAGAAAATTTTGTAGGCAACAAACTACATGACATCCAAGAGATCACTTAGGAGGTAATTTTCTACTATCTGAATATTCTAATGGAACAACCTAGGAACGTGTTAGAGTCAATTCTCTGCATTATATAACACATAACATGCTTGTTCATAGTCGAGTAGAATGAAAATTTGCATTGGGAAATCACTCTTGAGTAAGTAAAGGCGATTGTCAAGGGAATGCCAAGTAATAAATCCCTTAATCCTAATGGATTCACCATATTATTCTTTCAAGTGTGTTGGCCTATCATTGACCAAGAGGTTTTTCTTGTGGTGGAAGAAACCAAGAGAACCCAATCCATTCTTAAAGCTTTTAATGCTACCTTACTTACATTAGTTTCGAAGAAATACAAATTGGAGGAGCCAAGTGGATATAGACACATTTCTCTTTACAATTCTATCTATAATATTATGACAAAAATCATTTCCAATCAACTCAAGCCTCTCCTTCACAAAACAGTATCACTTGAGAAAAATAGGTTTGTAGAAGGTTGTAAATCCTTGATTGTAGAATAGTAGAACAAGAGCTCATTCACTCATTTCAGATTCAACATAAATGAGATATGTTTCTCAATCTTGATCTCTCAAAATATTTTGATAAGCTCAACTAGAAATATTTGTTCCATATCCTCCACACTTTTGGCTTCTCCCCATAATCGGTAGAATGGACTGGGAACCTTATATCTTTTTCTTCCATTTCAATTATTATCAATGGTTCACCCTCATATAAAGTTCAAAGTATCTCACAAAATTTTTCATGGTGACCCTCTTTCATTTTTTCTATTCATCTTGACTATGGAGGGATTAGGGTGATCCCTCAAAGCAATGGTCACCATGATTTTTCTCCAAGGCCTCCGCATTTTTGGAGAAGACCTACCACCCAATCACAAACTGTTTTTGGATGAAATTATGGGAATAAAAATGCCTTCCATCACATAACATAATGATTTCCTTTCATTCTTCAAGATGTTCTAACTCGCCTTAGACATGGATGTCAATAAATATAGGACATTTGTTTTCTTTTCAACACTCCACTCGTACAATGACATATAACCAATATCACGGGTTTCTAAAAAGGAAAGCTTCCATAAAAATATCTTGGTTCCCTATTGACTAACAGATAATTGAGATATAGTGTATGGGAGGACCATTGGTTAAGAGCTCATTGAGATGGATTGTATGGGAGGACCTAATATCAAAAGTTAAAATCTAGTTAGCAGGATGGGTCTTGCATAAATTGAACATTATAGGAATAATAATTTTATGAAAAAAGTTGTTTCAAGCCCTCCTAATTTACTTATGCTTTGTGTTAATGGAATGAAATTGATCCTTTAGGAATTAAAGAAAATTCAACTTAAAATGTTCTGGGGAGGATTCAATGTGGAGAAAAAATAGGCCTCGATGGCTTAGTACGAGCTTTGAAAAGAAAAACTCAAACTTGGAGGGCTTCAAACATGTCATCCCTAAAAAATGGAAACAATATTAGGCATAATATTTGGTCGAAATGGGTTTAAGAAGGCCATAATCTCTGGAGATGTATATAGAATTATAAATATGCTCCCTTATATGGCCCTTAGCTAAGATAGGTGTGTACTTAAATCAGTAACACTATTTTTGGGAAGTCAAGGACGGAAAATCTACCATGTTATGGGATGAGTCTGTACAACAATTCCCAAAAGTTAAAGAAAACCAGTAGCTCATAGTATGAGATAGCATATGACATATCAAGGCTACACCAAACTTGCTAATTTCTAGCACAATATTAACACCTCATCTCAATGGTGCCAATGGTTACCACCTAATTTATAGCAATCTAAATCAAAGGAAGACAATTGACAGTAGTTCTGGAGAAACCTTCAACTATGAAGGATCCAAATATATCCATATTAAATAAGATTGGGATATACTACAAAAGGAACCTTAATTATTCAAGAGGATTGTCACTTAGAACAAGGCCATTATTAATTACTTATAGAAGATGTATGGGTAAAAAATTTGGAGAAATACTCTTAGCCAAAAATAACCTTCTTTATATGGCTATTGTTCCAAACAAAAACTTTAACATGGGACAACTTATTAAAGAAGAGTTGTCAAGGACCATCTAGAATACCTCTATGCCTTCAACACTCAAAAGACATGGAGCATCTCT
Source organism: Pinus taeda (assembly GCA_000404065.3). Classification (NCBI taxonomy): domain Eukaryota; kingdom Viridiplantae; phylum Streptophyta; class Pinopsida; order Pinales; family Pinaceae; genus Pinus; species Pinus taeda. Next base: position 8,341 of record APFE031308245.1, on the reverse strand, counting down.
TCAACAATTGTTCCTTTTCTTATAATCTTTGGGCACATCTTTATAGTAGTTTCTCATATTCCAACATATATCCCCTCAATATCTCAAACACCATTTCCAAATGACACAAACGAGATTTTTCCAACCTAATTCTCAACCATATATAGAGGATTGCCCTAATTTTATACTCTAGGAAATCTAGAAGGAGAGAGAATTCATAGATTATTTAAATACTCCTCTTTGCTTGCTAACCCTCTTTGCCACTCTATCTTCACTAAGATCAAAGAAATACTCCTTTCTCTCCTCTAGCATCCCACTGGATGGCAAGCCTATGAAATTAAAGCATGACTCCTCCAATGTTGGCATCTTGTCCCTTCCAACCACCTTCCTCCCCATTCTCTCCCCCTATTCTCTAACCTTCTAGTCCTTTATTTTTGTCTCCTCCCCCTCCCAATTTCCTCAAACTCAACTTTTATGGAGCATCGAAAGAGAACCTATGCCCAATAGGCTTTGGAGATCTCATTAGAGATCACAACTATCATCCACTGTATATTTATTTAGGTTATATGGGTATAAACAACAATAATCTAGTAGAACTCATTAGCCTCGTCATTGGATTGGAAATTACCTAGACTGAGGGATACTCTAAACTTTTGTGGAGCGAGACTCTCAAATCATCATCAACATGGTCAACAAAATACAAAATACCACTCCTATTCACAATGTATCTAGGAATTAGTAACTAGAAGCTCTCATCTGCAAAGCCTCGATCCTGATGGCCCTCATTCTAGTCACCACCCCCTCCCATGCTTGATGCATATGAAAAAAGGTGGTATATCTACTAACAAACCATGGATGTATAGATTCTCTAGAAATGCTCTCATGCCACTGAAATCTCGTATGCCCCCCTTCAAAGATGTGCGATGGTAGATGATAAAGAAGAGAATTGATGTCTTGGATGGGACTCTTTTAATTCTAATGTGGGTGGGATGGGTTCTCACTTCCCCTACTATCCAAGTCATCAAGGGATGTGGGAAGAGATCCCCACATCAAAATGAATGGCATACATGCTCACAACACTTTTCTTGAGGAATGTTATACACTAGATCCTTAGTCAGAAGACCATGCACCATAGAAGCTTTAAAAAAATGTCATATTTCTAGGATGGTCCTGTCCTTTTGTGTGTGGTGAACATAGTTAGATTTTTTACAAACCCATCTTCCTTCTAGTGTGACCCTATTCAGATGTTGTTACAAGACAAAATTCCCTTCAATCTATAGCTCCTTCCTCAACTCTTGGAAACCAGCACTAGGGTCTTTAGTTAACCCACCTTATTGAACTCTATACATGCCATATCACATTTACCCATATTTCTTGGTATCTTCATAAATATCTAAATTCTACTTCATTCTCGGCATTACATGATGATTTCCTTTCAAATCCCTAGTTTATTGTCTAACACTTTCTATTTCGTTTTCTTGACTTATGAAGTCTTCATGTAGGTGATAACACCATGTCTCACATGGGTGAAAATTACACGATTGTCACCACACCATATGGAATTTGGACTTGTACAACATATTTTGGTTTAAAGGTTTATTGTCTATGTATGTGTCTTTATTTAATTATCCCCTTTGATTTGATAATTGAATCTCTATCCTTTTTGGAATGCTCCTTCTCTCGTGTCTTGATCATCTGGCTCTATCCAATATATAATATCTACTCCCTTTCCTTGCCTTTACTAGTAACCTTGTATCCCTCCCATGCTCCTCAGTCAATGGATTGTGACATCTTGCAAGAAACCTCCTTGGCAAACCATCCAACAATCCATATCCATTCACATGCCACTTTTATATTCTCATTACTAGCTAGCAATATATTATATAAATAATTGTTTCTTCCCTCTGACTCTTTACTATGCCCCCCACCACTTACATGAATCACACCCCTTAGTCCAACGTCTAGTTGTTTATCCTCTCACCCGCCCCTATTACACATGGTCCTTTGTGATGACCTATCATCGAGTATGTGTGTATAAGGGATTCCTATTATAAAGTGAAAGCCTCCTAGAGACTCACACATGCACATCATTGGCTCTAGGAATTTACAACAAGGTTTTAGGACCATATCTTGGGACCTGTCTAAGATGATATAGCTTGCATGGAACAAAGAGGAGCCTCCCAACAGTAACAACTTTCAAATACAATATTTTGGGAAAATCTAGCTGATTGGGTGTCATGTGTTGTGAGCACTCGAGGTTAGTTAATCACTACATGTACACGATCGATTTCTATTGGCATCTAAAACTCCTCCTAGGAAGAATTTTGATGGATTGTTTCAAGCACATGGCTGACATCTTACAGTCTTGGGAGAACCTTCATTGTCACTGAAGGGACATGTATTAGTACATCTGTCATACTGAGTAGCGTCTAATCATTTCTCCACTCGAAAGAAATGCCTTCAATAACACTGAAGATCTTATTCAGGTTTTCGCCATAGAATTTGATCCCTTGGCTTAGCTATGCTATGCTTAAGCTTATTTGTTTTCTGGTTATCTAATTCCCTCCTTAGCTGAATCTAGGTTATTTTTTAGTATATAAACTTTCTACTTAATTTTTCTAAAGCATGATCTCTCATGCTTCCTTGGGAGTTTTCTTTTGGATATGGTTTAGTCCCTAGTGAAAGAATAATCTAACAATTCTATAATATCCATGTAAATCTCAATTTTGAAGGAAATTATAATTACCCCACAAATAAATATATAAATATTTTAAAAATTAATAATAGAAACTTTAAAATTAAATTAAAAAAATATAAGTTTAATATTAGTTTTGGTAAATATTTATTTTCTAATAACATTTTGTTGATAATGTAAGAGGCATTTTTATCAACTTAAAATATACATTTCAAAGAGTTAGTAATAAATAATATATATGGTGATATATATTGTATTGGATATGTAACATGTATACATTTAATGGTGTATATATATGGTTATATACACACATTGAATATATTTTGTTAATTATTTTCAACATTCTAATCCAAATATATGTCTTTATAATCAATTTACAAATCAATTAATAAAAAAAATAACTTGCATTGGTTTGATTAGTCAAGGTTCATTTTCTTTTCTAGTAATGTTTATTTGATAGTGTAAGAATGGAATTTCCAACCAAAGTTACTAAATAAATGGAGAATCTCAACTCATTTTTCATGAAGGTTCTTCCCCAAGTTAAATAAGCTTATTTTCAAATTCTATAGTTATACTAATTTATGATAACTCTAATCACGAAATTTTATATGTAAAAGTTTTGGCCCATTTTAAAACAACCCACGCTTTTTGAATTTTAAAAGAAATAGAAATCAAAGTAAAAATTTACCTCACCAAAAGACATTAAACTCACCATAAAGATATAAAATATCCACTTATTCACTACTTTCCAACCTTTAAACATAAATACATGTACTTATTTCAATTTTCTAAGTCAATCTTGACATTCTTTTCATCTTCAAGTTGTTTAACTTTCCAATCAACTCATGTTTAATGCATTCCATATATCACATTGGAATGGAGATATATCTTTCTCATAGAATTGAGTTTTCCAAAACCTTGCATTTTGAATTTGATCCAAAAGAAGCTTTCCAGGAAATAATAACAACCCTACCATCTATACCTATGTAGATAATGGATGAAAAGGAACATAGAGAATGTGTTATATATATATATATATATTTGTTTGTTTTTCCAAGTAGACAAATTAGCATTTCTATTTAGATATTGAAAGTAAATTTCATTTCTTATGTGCATAATTTACTTATGACATATTGCAAATGTTGATGTGATCCTATCTCGATGTGTAAGTGAGAGGTTGATGGACCCATTAGAGTTAATAATAATGTAGGTATGGTGTTAATTTAATATAAGGTAGATTTAGCCCACCATTTCTTTTTATTATTAAAGAAGGCCCACTACATAATTAACTTTTCGTTATGATTTGAGTTTTCTACCTAGCTAGAGATAAGGATGGAGTTATCCTCCTAACTGAGGTTATGAAGTATGTTGTATTAGAGTTTAGAACATAAAGATGTTTTCATATTAAAGAGGAAAGTGAATAGGAGTTGATCCTTGCATAACCTAATTATTGCATGTTTTTTGGAACTTAGCCTGTTAAGAGGTTGCCTCCTTGAAGAGGTAGTGAACAGGTTTTCATCCTTCCATAACAAGATGAATTATTGTATGGTGTTCATATACCTTAGTACTTTTGAAACTGATTAAAGTCTGAAAACATTTTAATATCTTATATGAAATTTAATTTTAATGGTTAAGGAACTAAAAAATGATACTAAAGTTATTTCTCAAGTTAAAGGTAGAACAATAGTTTTTTTCTTTTGCAAAATTTTCAAGGAAAAAATAGTTTTGCAAAACTTAAATCCATTTTTGTAATTTTATGTGCATGATTTGAAGAAACAAATTATAGATATAATTTCCTCTTTAAACTATACCCCAAAAGCTCATTTAAATTAGATTACTAAAAGTCAAGATATCACTAGCTTAAAATCAATTATTCTAAAGGGATTTTTTTCACTAATAGTCATGCATATTGCAAAGAAAATATCTTCTAACAAAGAACGTAGTTTGTAGCCAAACCAATGTCATTGGAGAGAGGAAGTTGATGGCTTTGATTTGGCATATTACATGATATGGTTTGAACAATATTCAATCTCTTGCAAATTCCAATCACTAAACCCTTATAGAGCAACACAATGTTATTTTTGGGGGAATGCAAAGTTATTTTAGAGGCAATAGCAAACATTTATATCATATTGAACATCAAAAAAAATTACACAAGAAACCTATTAGCCTCAAGTGATTTAGAGGATTCCTTTGATGTATATTATATAAACAATTATCATTTTTTGGATGAAAACCACCTTTAGTTTCTCCTTGGTGAATCTATTCCACCATATGAAGAGAACACCATTTCTTGAAGAACACAATATGTTATTAATACTATTTTGTAAGTTAAGAATTCTTCATTCGTAGTTCCCTTCCCCAAGTTATAATTGGGCTTTTACATCTATGTATATTATCTATTGGATGTGGGTGGTTTTGTTATTTTACATCAAGGTTATCATGGTTCCTATTTTAAATATAGTATTAAGCCACTTATTGAGATCCAATACCATCAATTATGAATCTACATAAGAATTTAGACATGGAACTTGCGTGGCTTGTTTTAGCATTAAGGCAAGAGCCTGTATGTGGGATCTTGGTTTATTCATGATATTTTTGGATAACTTCAACCTTGAAACTAGAGCTTGTATGCAAAATCCTATTTTCCTAGACTACTCACCGCTAGAGGGAATCAATAATCTTCATGAATATGAGAAATTTTGTTTTGATAAGGAGTTTGTGTAACCGTATAAATCCTGAAATTGTAAATTTTTATAGATAATTAGTCGTTATGGAACCTTCTCTACGATGGTGGAATGATGTCAAAGAACGAAAAATAAATGGAAAAAGTGAATGATTAAATCTTGTTTTACTCATTATACCTAGGCTCCTTTTCTTTCTTTCTTTTCTAGGTATCATAAGTAAATTCATGCTCGTAATATATTTTAATTCCTTTATAGCATCTATTACAATCCTTAACCCTTGAATTGGAATTGAAAATAATAATCGTAAATTCTCATGCTTTATTCAATATAAAATATCGTTAGAGTAGGGAGACACCATAAAATGATCCATTTATGTAAGGATCAATCCATATTCACTTTCCCTTGGGAGGCGAAACTTTTAAGGACCTAAGACATAATATAATATATTCCAATACACGATTCATATGAATGAATCCATCCTTATTTATAGATATATAAAAACATTAACCATAATTAAATTCCAACTACCCAATGGGTCTTATTTAATAAGATCACATAACATTTATTTTGTCGTAGCTACTTATTCGTATTTATTTAATAATGAAAATCATAATGAAACTTGTACATTTTACATTGAATGGCCACCATACCTACAATAATATTAGTCTAATTAGACATTTCCACACATTTCCAAAAAAACTGGTCCAGGAGGATCTTGACATAGTTCTCCAAAGTTTACCATGCCAAAGGAAAAGTTCATTAAAGAATAGCTTGTCAGCATTTTAAATTTAAAATGTTAAATGATTGATATGAGCTTATAGTGGAAGTTCTCATGTATTTTTCATTTTAAAATTGTAAATAGAAATTGATTTATGAGAGAATCCTCCTCATCAATAATATCCCAATCTCAAGTTGGAAGTTGAGATTTTCATGGGATTGTTTCCCTTAAAAATGTGGATAAGGTATGTAAGTTTGGTGGAGTTGGGACATTTAATCCTAAAAATATTATAAGTTCCTCTTTTTGTTGGAATCAAGAGAGTCTTTTCTCTTGGAATGTGGATCTAAGCAGATATTCTCTTTTTGTTTATTGGATCTCAAAATTTTGTAAATGTCTCTTATGCGCTCTTTTCTTGTTGGAGAGAGTCTTTAGAGCAAAGAGAGTTTTGCTTAAAGAACTGGTAGAAGTTTTTGCAAGCTTATTTGAGGGGGTCTACTTAGATGGCTTGTGAAAGAAGTTTTTTTTAAGAGCCTTGAGAACTCAAGAGGGGATTTCTTTATGAGAAATGTATGCATTGTATTGGCCTTGAAATTTGTTTGATAGTAGAAAGAAGTTTTTGGATTTAGCCCATTTCGTAAATAATTATACACATTCCTCTTTGAAGAAAGACAATAGAGTGGTTTGAACTTTGGAGGCAAATCCAAAGACATAGCCCAGTGGAGGGGGTGAACTCAATTATCAATTGTGTCTTGATGCTTCATGTTTCTCCTTGTTCCAATTTTGACTAAGATCCTTATTGTGCATCTTAAGTACATTTGTAAGATTATGTTACAATTTTTAACTTAAATTTACAAGTCCTTATAGTCGATTAAAAGGGATTTTCTTTCAATTTATGTGCTCTCAAGTTTTTAGATGACATGGTATCAGAGCGGTTGATTGTTTAGATTAGTGGGCACATTTGACAACTTATGTTCAAGTAAGGAAAAGGTAATTCCCTTGAATTCCAAATGTCACATCCCGAACCTTTATTTGCATGTATTTATCAAGACTCCAAATATTTTCAAGGTTTCTTAACCATGAATAAAAAGGTAGAGGAATTGTATAATGATGACAGAGAAAGCAATGAGTTGTGAAAGATTTTAGATCAACAACCCACATGTTTTCACAAACTCCCACTTTCATTATATTTTTAATCAATATTAGGCTTACAATGAGTAGTTTTTGGATGACATCAAAGCTAGGATATGTTTTCAATGTTGATAAGAGGATAACCATTAAGTTTTATGTCCTTTCTTAGAGAAATTATATTCCAAGTTATTACACTTCATTAGACCTCACAAGGTTTTTGATGACATGAGAAATTGATAAATATATCGGTTATCCAAGATCATTATCATTCCTTAATCCTAAATAAATGTTATTTTCATGTAGGTACTAGACATATTTAGTTTTAAGGTAATAGAGAAACTTATTTTTGCTTTATTTTCTAATTTTTTAATATGTATGGTTCCTCTCCTTTTTTATTATTTTTTTTGGAATTGCAATAGGATTTTATGTTATCATTTCAAAACTATTGTAATTAAAAAAAATGAAAAAAGGGGGGCTACAACCAATCATATTGTTTTGTGATTCGATGGTTGATTATGTATTTCATTTCTAATGTAATTATTGTTTATGCCCATGAGCTTCAAAAGTAGTTGTAATTTATACCTTGAAAAATGATTGGGGAGGTGTTCTAATGAGGGGTCATTTCTTCAATATTGGTCTTGATTTCTTAAGTATTTAGTTGTGATTTTGATTGACACAAATTCTTTAAGGCCATAGTTTCAAAGTTGGTAATTTTGATCCCCAAAAATTGGTGCCTCTCTGGTGCCACTTTTAAATTAGTGGTTGATTTTAATGGTTTCACTAAAACATTACAGGTGTTAATGTCAGGTTTCAAATATTGGTAATTTTAACTAAATGATACAAAGGTGAAATAGTTACTAAATATGATTCTAAGAGATATGAAGTTTGGGATGATCTTTTAAGTTAATAACTATGTTTTACTTTCATCCAAGGTTTTAAGGAAAGAGGAAGCATACTTAACCTCTTAAAATTATTTTCTCAACAGAAAAGGAAAAACTAGGGATAATGATGACTAAGAAAGATATTGTATCACATTAATATTATTGTATAAGGGATTCCATTAATTTGATGTTGCAATAAGGGAAAATTGTAAAGAAGTTAAAAAAAATAAAAAAATCCAAGAGCAATATAAGT
>APFE031308239.1:4640-28551 GCA_000404065.3 Pinus taeda | reverse complement strand
AGATACTTCTCTGACAGTTGTACCCAAAACACAGTACCAGAAACCACACACCAAAATCTGAACCCAGAACACAGCAGTAACAAACATAAGCAGCTAGATCACAACTTCAAAACATATACACTATTTCAATAACCTGCAACATGCGTGCATACGCTTCTGTGTTTGGAACAACCTGTGTATACGGTGTTTTCATTCACTGAACCAGCGTGTATATGCGCCTTCGATTCACTGAACCTGCGTACAGATCTATAAAGGATAATTCGCTCTTTCAGATATTCAACCACTAATTAACCCAGATTATCAGTGTTATAGATCAAGCAAGTGCCACATATAACAGACCAAAATCATACAAAGATACTATCATTCAAGCTTAAAGATATGACCCATTAATAGAACTTATCCTTCTCCTTGCGCTCAGGTTCCTTTTTTATTCAGATCTAGATCTGCATCATAATCCAATCACAGTATTCCAGATCTACCACTTTATCAGATATTCAATAACAATTCAGATGATGCTTTGCCAAATGATCTCCTTCCTCTTTCATAGTCTTAGGCCTTTCACAATACCACGGTCCAAAACCATAATAACACAATACCATGAACCCAATACTTGGGATCAACACTTTTGGATGCAATACCACGGACCAAAACCATAGGATCAAAAAAATGTCGGACCAATACCATCAACCAACCATGAAAGTGCGTGAACTTTTCTCCACATGAAATAAACATTTTCTTCACATAAAAGTGCATGAAATTTTCTCGACCTGAAATAAACTTTTTCTCCACATAAAAGTGCATGAAATTTTCTCCACATGAAATAAACTTTTTCTCCACATAAAAGTGCGTGAACTTTTTTTTTTACATGAAATAAACTTTTCTCTGCATAAAAGTGCGTGAACTTTTTCTCCACATGAAATAAAATTTTCTCCACATAAAAGTGCGTGAACTTTTCTCTACATGAAATAAAATTTTATCTTCATGAAAGTGCGTGAACTTTGCTGCACTATAATTTATCATCTGATATGAGTGGATTGCCATCAAGTACAACATATGTATCATAATTCCAACAATAAATTATTTCCAAATACACAGAGGAGGTAAAAGATGTTGATTTCCTTTCAGTTTTGTCTTCACATAGTATGATTTCTGTTGGAGATGTGGAGATCCCAATTACAGGGACAAACATGAGGCTTCTTACCAGGATAAGGCACAAGGAGGAAAAAAAACATGGTGTTAATAACCAAGGCATAGCTCAACCTTTGGAGGTTGTGCCTAAACATTGATTTGTAGGTTTGAGATACACTGAGGGAGAATGCTCAAAGGTGTCAGATGCTTTCGAGACATCATTGAAATCATTGAGGAAAGAGAAAGACGAGAACACATCCCCATCATCCCCTAGTAGTGCTCATGGTAGGGAAAGAGTTAAGACATGCTCTCATCGCCACAATGACATTAGAGATGGCAAGGGAAGGTATAACCACTCTCGACATTTGGATGTTCACTTCGATTATAATCATGTTGTTAATGATGGACATAGATCATGGAATCGAAAAACATGTACCTTTTGTGGATTACATAACCATACATTTTCTAAGTGTTGGAAAACACTGGAAACACACAAAAGGATGAGGCGTGAAAGACCTTCTCAACAGCATACAAAGAAACATGTAAAAAAAATATAGAGGAAGAAGACTTATTGTAGTCATTGCGACAGAAGTGGCCATCAAAGAACCACTTGTTAGAGGCTCCATCCAGAGTAGTGCCTTAAAGACAAAGTGTCCGTGCATGAACCAGGTGAAACAATTATTCAACAAGTAAAGGCACCACAAGGAGGTGACCCATTCACAGCGATAAGTGAAAAATTATTTCTATATATGTTAGCATTTCATGGTCATTCTTTTGTAAATTGTTTGTTGCATTTTAAAATGTAAAGGTGTTGATGTGTTTTCCATCACTTGTTAGAGCAAAAATAATGTTTGGCCTTATTTTTGTAAAATCATGTGTTGCAGTGATGATGTGTTTTCCATCACTTGTTGAAGCAACAATGATATGTTGGCCTTGTTTTCGTAGATGGGGTATTACATCCATCTTGATGTAAACTTGACCACCGAGTATGTGTTTTAAACTCATGGCAAGTGTGGGATGCTTGGGTTAGTAGTTTTTCATGAAAGTCGAGCATGTAATTTGCAAAACCAATGTACTAGAGGTTGCAGGTGTTGGCTCCTCGCTTAAGGATCTGAACAACAAAGGTGAAGGAGATGGAAGCGAGACCTTTCGGGGCACTTGTGATGTAGATAAGGTATAGAGAATTTGCATATTATTTTTCATGCTTTTGGAGGACCAAAATCTCCTCAGTAGGGAGGATTGATCCAGGTGGCTCTAGAGACACACATAAGGCAAAGAGGAATTATGAAAGCTTAAAAATCAAAGTGATAAAAATGATTTCAGACTAGGACTAGAGCATAGATCTCATCATCCTGATTGCAACGGTGTGAACGGTTCACCAATCTGAGCTCGTATGAGGGAGAATGAGTGAGTCAAAGTTATGGTTAAAGTTGGACTGTGGGCCAGGTTTAAATGTCCTACAATCTGACCAACCTCGAGACATGAAACCTATCTCCTGAAAGAGGTCAAAATTGTGGCCTCGTTAAATTTCCCTATAACCCTTAATTTCTAAATATTTTTAAAAAATGACTATTAATTTCATTAAAAAACAATGATATGATTTGGGTGGTGGGCCATTACCCTCGCCAACCCCGTCGGACCCAAATTATAGTAAAAAAAAAAACAATTTTTTATTTATGGGCTAACGGGCCACGACCCCCGCCGGCCCTCCCTCAACCTCACAATGCAGTGTACAAAAAAAATACATGTGGCTTAACAGCCATTACCCCACTGAGCCCTCCAACCAAACTCACCGTCATACGTTAAACACAATGGTACATGGGGTGGGCAGGCCACCTCCGGTGGACCCGGCCCATACCCAACCATCTTATCGTATGCCATAAATATGAATGCAGGGCCGATGGGGATTGAACCTGCCCAGCCTACGTTGGTCGGCCCCCACTAGGCGGCCCCATGAACGAACCAACCAAAACACCAACCATTAAATGCACCTGTGCCTCCATTTATCATTCAACCCTCCACTGGTTTCAAACTTTAATACAAACAGTGTCATTTAATGCATCAACAAATCTGTGCCATTTTTAAAATAAAAAACTAGTTAACCAATCTTTGTTGCATGCTATTTTGGAGTGGGTAGCGTTTGAACCTGACCCACCTCCACGCAATCCACCAACCATACCAATGACCCACAAGGGCCCTCACTGATACCTCTGCCAGAAAACTCATATAAACCTGTCATTTTGATAATATGGAGGTAGCATGGATGAACTAGGAGTGGGCACAAAATCATTTGTGAGATGTACGTGTTGTCATGATTCGTCATGTTGTGTTTGAGATCCCTTTGTTGTATTCTGATGGGATACTCATGTTGTTTCCATGTATGATTGCATTGGTCCCTTTTACGCCATGTTGGCAGGATGATCATCATGCATGAGTTTGTGTCACACTGATAGCAGTCCTTTTGACTGAGAGTTCATGTAGCGGAACATCTCTTGGAGCCACCCCTATGTGAGGGAATTTTCCTTGTATGATAGCGACATCACCTCTTATGTACATCATCATTATTGAAAGTACTTAATGAAGGGGCCTACACCATATTAACATGGGGGCCCGAAGATGTAGTCCCTCGTGGATGAACTCCGTTATCAACGGCTTATGTTTTCATGTGTTGATGAATGTCATATTCATCTTATTTACAACATGCAGATGTATTCAGTTATGTTATTTTAAAAAATGCAATTTAACACATCATGAATGTAAAAGGTGTTGGAAGGGTCCTTTATCACACCCAGACCTAGATCAATTCTCTATCTTCGGGAAATCTGTCTTTGAGTTCTAACATAGAATCAGTTTGCACATCCAATGATTTAAGCTTACCAGAGGATTTATTTACTAAAGGATTTCCTCCTCCTTATAATCCTCTGATCACAAATCCGTTGGGCCCACTCTTGGTTCCAGTTGCATCTGTACCTCCTTTGTCTTTAGTTGGAACATATCCACCCATACCATCGATGACTAATGGGTCATGGGATTTTGTGGACAGTTTTGGTCCACCACCACCTCCCTAGTCCACAGTCAATACGACACCTTTGAAAGTGAACCCCGCTATCCCATCTGTCCCAAGTTCAAACCCTATCATGACACCCTCCACAAGTGGAGCCCAGTACATTTTGGGTTCCTCCCCTTTTGTGTCAGCCCCTGGACCTTCGACAAGTGATACATATAGTGCTCATAACGCTCAATATAACACTGTTAGCATGGGTCCCTTCAACCAAAAATATGGTTGGCATCCATTGTATAGTTCTAACCCTCAGATTCAAGTATTTGGGGACATTGTTCCCAATATGCATATACCAGTCGAGAGCGTAATAGTTTCCCCTCCATTTTCAGGTATGCATGGTCAATCATTGATTGACATGAACCCTCCTTATGTTAGTCAAGGATCTATGGTTAATTATGTGGTGAGCAGGAATCCTCAGAAAGGTCCCAATCAATGAACAGGGGCACCCTACTCACAAACTTAAATGAGTCAAGGGGGCACTCCTTATCCAAGGGGCACCTCCATCCCCCAGCCTAACAATCCCTATGGAAATCCACAATACAATACCATAACCCAAGGCACTTACTATACCACACAACCTATGTATTATATTGGAAACAACACGATGGTAAGACTGCAAGGATCCTCAAGTCATATGTCATTACCTTGGTCTGATTTGGGGGCATCAAACACCTTGCCTTTCTTGGAAACGCTTGATATCCCCAACTTGTACAAACTTACAAATTACCCCATCTATCATAACTTACTTTGGCCGCCAATCCCGCATAAAATACCGACATACATCCTGAAGTTCGAACGGAAACAAGGGGTGGATCCGAGTACACACATCTCCCCCTATCATCTATGGTGTGTTTCTAACTCCATGGTGGATGATAGTATCTGGCTTCCTCACACCCTTACTGGTAATGCAGCCAAGTGGTACATCAAGGTACCATGTGTGTCAGTCAATACCTTTGGCACTTTAGTCATGGAATTCTTAAAGCACTTCCAGATACCCATCCACTATGAAACTAGGATGTAACTCCTCACTTCATTACATCAGGATACCGCCACCCAAATATCTGATCATATACATGAATGGAGACATATCCAGAGGTTAGTCAAAGCTCCACTCCGAGACTATCTATTAGTGGATTGGTTCTGCAAGTCTCTACTTCGCCAAATTGTTAAATATGTCGCCTTAGGTTGTGTCACCATAGAATACCAATCCATTTGTGGTGCCCATAACTTAGGTCTGATATATTCGTAGTTTGGCACTTTATACGATGTCATTCCCAAATCCCTTCACAACTCCAATGCTCTTGCTACTCAGCAACCTGGTGTGCACACTGATGGGATTATCGACACAACCTACAAGGCTGTTGTAAAATAACTCAATTGTCAGATTGCCAGATGTCAGTTGACCCCTCTACCAAATCGACTGCTCTTCCTACCAGTGATAAACTCTGTGCACTCTACAAAAAGACCCAGTGGTAAGAATAAGAATAATAAGAAAAAGACCACTCCTTCTGAAGAGAAGACAACAAAGAAGTACAACCCAAAGCATAAGGTTACTGTGCCTTTTGATGATGGAAATGATAAACGCGCTAGATTACCTTGCAAAATCTATGGCAAAGACCACATGACCTATGGTTGTCTGCATCATCGAGAATGCATAGATGTCATTGCTAAAAAGGACACTAGAAGGGCCCCTGTTGTCTTGAATAATCCTTTCCCTGCTCAATAGTAGCAGCACCTTATTGCAAACCAACCCCAACCCCCACAAGGGGGCAATGGCGGCTCACAACATCCTTCAGCTGGTGAAGGACCATCTACCATTTAAACCTTTGAAATGGTAGAACTAAAAACTATAGCCAAATATAATGGATCTCCAATCGTTCATGCAGAGGAACCCTCCTCAATTCAAAACCCAACGTCACCCAATGATCTTCATATCAAAAGGCTGGTTTTTGATCTTGTGATTCGCCCCCCTAAAGGGGCACTTCGTTGCACAATGCACAATACATTGACATGTTCCACCCAAAAGTACAATATTGTAGAAGACTTGGTGCAAGCACTGTCGACTATGTTGGCACTCGAAGTATTACAAAACTTCCCAACACAAATGAAAGCTATGCTTTCAGCTATTGGTGGTATCAACCCTCAGGATTCCATGCTTGCAATTTTCGTCATGGAAAAATGGAAACCTCCCCTTTCACACTAGCTTGCATTTCAAGTGAAAATATTTTCAAAAGGAAAAGGAATACATAAAACTATCATTGACAAATGTGCATCAAACTGTGTAATGTCGGCTTCATGTTGGCTCAATTTGGGTTATCCAACCCTATCCCTATTGTTGAATTCCCTTAAAGATTTTTACAGCCACACTTTCATCCCAAAAGGTTACCTAGCTAGCTACCCCATCACCTTGAATGGGAAAACAATAATGGTGGACATTGAATTCGTAGATAGAAAGCTCGACTATTATCTATTATTGGGTCACAGTTAGACTTATTCCATGACTACCATTGTGTCTCTTGCATCATCCTATTTCCATTGGATTGAAAGATAGTTACATTGGACCAGCTATCCTTTTGCACCCCTGATTATTCCCCTTTACCCAGCGGCTCTATATCCTTAATGGGTGGTGTACCTAACTCTTACGTCAGTATTGGTACCAATCTATTGAAGGGCTCTTCCATGATGGGTGTCTTCCCTTTTTTGCCACCAGCGGTTCCACATATGGTCAATATGGTTTCATCCATTCCTCATGAACCGACCGATCCTTGGATTCTACTGTCCCCTTCAGACGTTGAGACTTATAGAGAAAAAATGTTGTTGTCACCAGATGAATTGGCCTACCAGGCCATTCAATATGCATCTGAGCCTCCGGTCACTTTGGTCATGGCCAACGGTACCACCGCCCCTCCCATAACTACTCCTTGTTTCGAACCCCTCAATCAAGTCCTACCTATGGACGAAGCTATTAAAGAGATCATGAGTTTAGAAGAGTGACCTTGGGAGGACATGCACCATCATGCTTCGATATCTAATTTGGATATGATGCCTCTTGAAATCTTGTCATCTGATGCACCTGAAATCATTTCCTCACCTTATACGGCTATCCAAACTTTGGACTCGGAAGTAACATGGGAAATATTTCAAAGACATTTCTCATCGATATTTCTGTGATGACAAACATCATAGAAAAAATCCAGGTTGGAGCAGATTTCAATCCTGATGAAATTGCAAGCTTCACCTACCCTTTTAAGGAATTCTGCAATGTATTCGCTTGGCCTTACGAGGAAATGCCCGACATAGATCCTTTTATCGTTGAGCATGAGATCAAGATATACGACAATGTTAAACCTGTCTGCCAAAGGCTTCGACTAGTCCACCCCTGCAAAACAGAAGCCATCAAGACTGAGGTGGAAAAGTTGTTACGTTTTGGTTTCATCTATCCTATTCCCTTAATGAAATGGGTTTTCAATTTGGTTCATGTCACTAAGAAGCAAGGAACCACCTGCGTATGTGTCAACTATCGAGACTTGAACACCGCATGTCCAAAGGATAAATATTCGACACCGTTCATCGACCACTGTGCTAGTTGTGAATCATTCTCATTCATGGAAAAATTCTCAAGTTACAACCAAATTGCTATAAAACAAAAAGACCAGCACAAAACCACCTTCGTCTGCCCATGGGGAATATTTGCCTATTGAAAAGTCCCATTCGGTTTAAAGAATGCTAGAGCAACATTTCAAAGGGCCATGGACTACACATTTCACAATATCATACATATCATTTAAGCTTACTTTGATGACCTTCCAACCCATTCAAAGAAGTAAATGCAACACCTAGATCTTTTAAGAGTTATCTTTCTTAGGTGCTAGTTTTATAACATACGTCTAAATTCGCATAAATGTGTTTTCTTTGTTGAGTCTAGACGCTTACTTGGATTTATTGTCTCCAAGTACAGGATTATGGTTGATCCCGATAAGGTAAAGGAAATTAATCAATTTCCTGAACCACAATCCATTCTGTAGCTCCAACGTTTGCAAGGGAAAGCAAACTTCTTATGATGGTTCATCGTAAACTATGCTGAGTTAACGAAAGGATTTATGCACCTACTTAAGAAGGGAGTGCCATATCTGTGGGATGATCAAGCTCAAGGATCATTTAATGTCTTGAAAAAGGTGCTTATATTAGCCCCACTCCTTAGTACTCCAAACTATGGGCGCGACTTTCTTCTATACCTAGCAGCCTCACCATCCTCTCTAGGAATGGTCTTGGTTCAAACTCATGATGACTGGAGTGAGCATGTGATATATTATTTGTCGAAAGCCTTGGATGGGCTTGAACTCAGATACTCACATGTGGAAAAGTTGTCCTTGGTAGTTGTCTTTGTTGTCAACCCCTTTCGACATTACACACTGCTATGACAAACTACTGTCATTGCCTTGGAGAATCCCATGAGACACATTTTGTCTCATCAAGTCAATGGAGGGAAATATTCCAAATGGATCATGATCCTACAATAATTTGATTTTCTTTTCACAATTGGTAAGGACAAAAATTCCTTAGTCTTCATTGAACTTTTGTTGGATCTTCCCATTGTTAGATCTAAGACTTTTGTGATCCATAATTTAGAAAATAGTCCTTCAGATTAATCACATCGCAAGGATTGGATCGAAATTTCGAACCCACTAATGTGGTTCATCCTTAGGACAAGGTGAGAAATCAATCGATCTAAGAGAATAAATAACAACGATGCATCATTGTAAAGTGTTAGCCATTCATAGTTAGCCATTAGTGAAATAAAATTATTTAGTTAGAAACTAGCCGTTATGTAATAATAGATTATTTATTATCGAAAAAGTTGCAAATTTATTAATTAAATAATCTTATAAAATAATAATATAAGAAAGGGTTGGCCTAGTCAATGGGACAAAAAAAATAGTTGTTATCATAATAATATTAATTAGTTTGTAGAAAACTGGCCATTATTATAGGTGATTATAATAATATTGGTAAAAAAAATTTATTATGTAATAAAATATTACAAAAACTAACATATTTACCAAATTAAAAACTAATCTTATAAATTCATTAATAATGCTACAACTTTAAAATTGAATAAATAATAAAGGTTTGAAATATTAATTAATAAAAATCTTATATAATATATTACTATATTATGAATTTATATAAAAAGTTTAAATGAAATTAATAATCAATTTTACTATTATAATACTATGACTAGAACTAATAATATAATTATTTATTTATATGGATAATAGGTTAAAAAATTTCAATCAATTTGGATAACTTTAAATTAAACATTAACAAACATTAAATAAGGACTATAAGGGGGGATAGCTAGCTTATTGACAAAGAAAGGAATAACTAAGAACAAGAGGAGAGTAACCAACTAAAGGGAGGAAGATAACAAAAGCCAAGAAAGATAAGGGGGAGGAGAGGGTGGTAGAGTTAAGAGGCAAGAGCTGGAATCTAGTTTTTACTTAACTTATAGCCATCATCCCTATTTAGGTTATTGGTATGCCTCTTGATCTCAATCGCTTCCCTCAGTTTCTTGTGGTGGAAATGACCAATTTTAGGAATGACCTTAGATTATTTAATGCAGACATGGTGCTTTGATTTCTCAGCATGTTCTGCAAGGGCTGACGTACTGGAGCGATTGTGTCTGATTTCAGTTGCATTCTCATTGATCCTCTGCTTAATAGATCTCCCAGTTTCTTCAATGTAGGGGATACCATAGGAGCAGGGAACAAGGTAGACACCTTTTGAGCTCATTGGGTCAATAGGGTCCTTAACCGACCTAAGAGAATTTTTAATGGTATTGAGATGTGTTTCTGGGAAAACTAGTGTCTATTCAGATCTACTAGTCCCACTAAGATGGGTAGCTATCTTAGAAACAAACAATTCAAAGTAACTTGTGTTTACCTTTATGGGAGATAGATGAGAGAGAAGGAAAGAGCACCAACCTTAGTCTTTCGCTTGGCTCCTTACTTGTTTCCTCTCTCCTTTGATAGAGCTTCGCCACTCCTTTCTCACTTGTCCTGCTTCAAAGAACACTTGTAGAGGCAAAGCAGCAAAATACCATCAAAACATAGAGACCTATGATACCATAAACAATGTAGAATCATATGTAATTAACCATACAAATGCATACATAAATACAAGATTCAAGAATATACAAGTATATAGAGGAAAACTCAAATAACTTTATTGATAGAAGTAGAAGAGAGGATTACAAACCACATGTCTGATCCAGTGCCATCGTCCCGCGTGAAAGCCCTCTTCACCTCATGAAAAGCTAGATCACCAAACAATACAATGTCTCAAAGAGAAATCAACAACACTTCCTTACAGAATACAAAATTCCAGCCTCTGGATCTCTAGGATGAGGGATCCATATATAGATATTTGCAAGGGGGTGAGTCAGCTTTTGGATTTTTAATTAGTGTCAATACACTGATAGTTCTTGGTTCCACTTGGAGATTTCATGATCTCTTACTCATCCCTGGGCGAATTCAGAGAGAGTGTCATATGAGCAGTTTCTAGAAGATTCTCTGAGTTTCCACCTAGCAAACTACCTCTGCCATTTGTCTGCTCTCGCTCATCGCACCCTACAGAAGGGATTTTCAGTATGCATCGCACCCCTTGTGTGTAACAAGTGAGATGCATTGCACTCTCAGCATGGAGTAGTCTGTATGGTTTAGTTTTGACCTTGATACTTTAGGGTTTGAAACAACACTTTTAGGGGTTTGAGAGCCCTTGGTTTATCGACATATGTGATTAGGGTTGTAGTGCCCAAATATGTCTATGACAGTTGCCCCCTAAAGCATGATGTTGTAAATCTTCTGATGTCGGGTGAAATGCTTTATCATGAGGATCTGAGGTTTTTCAAACTGGAAGGTCACTTATAATAAGATACAATACAATACATTATCTTCATAAAATTTTCATGATCTAGCTGAGGTGGGCATTCCCATGCTCAACTTTATAAATTCATTTTCATGTACATAGGACATACAACCGTCTATGTGGCAGACTGATGATTCTGGTAGAGTCGTCATTCCTTAGCTTGGATGATTATTTGTGCAACTATGGAGTACATTTGATGCCTTTATTTTCCTAAATACATCACAGCCTGGATGGATGAAACTATATCCAAGGTCTTCAAGCTCGTTCAATCTTTGCTCGATTTACAATTCGATCCATGTGAAAAGATGTTCTAAAGTCGAACATGGAAAGACATCACCTGATTACCAGCCAATGATGTAAGCTGCTAATAGGAGTGTTGGATACCTATACCAATAGGTTTCATATTTCATGATTGGCAAATTCAAATGCCAAATATGCTCTGCTTTGCTGATACAAAGATCCCATATTTCCAAAACAAGGCAAGGTGTGTACATGCCTCCATGTTTACTAAATTTTTATGGATGGTTCAATAGTCTAATCTGGATCATGCCATGTTTCAATTTTCTGTTGTAGAATAGAGAAAGAAGTCTGTCCAAACTATTTAATCTTGGCAGACCAATAGTTAGGTAGAGAAAACTAAGGTTCCCAACTGCTTAATCTGGGGTCTTGGAAGCAATAAGGATAGTGCTAGATAGGCCATCAAAAGAAAAAGCCAATGGAAAAGAAAAGGCACATAAGGGTCTGCAAGTCCAAGTGCACCCTCCAAGAAGAAACAAAAAATGCTAGGCAAGTAGACGGGTAGGTAGATGGGGTTGCAGAAAGTGGTGTTCCTTTCAAACTGAATCCTACTGGTCAATACAAGGAAAGCAATACAATGGAGCATGTCTAACTTCCCTTTTTCCTTGTTTTACACTCATTACTAACATCCCTTCACCAGTTGTGTTTGTGAAAGAATTCAAGGTTTTATGTTGGTTCTGGTTTCCTTTGAGAGCCACATTTCTTGTGCAAAATTCTTTTCATTTTGATCTACTCCCTAAGCTAAGTTGTTTTCAAATAAACTTAGTGATATCACTTCTCATTTACCCTCTTCCCCTGTATTAACCCCTAACTTCTATTATATAATTCCCTATGTCACCCTTTCCCTATTATTATAACACTATGGTGTATAACCAGCATTCTATAAATACCCCCCTTGCATTATAGCCATATGATTCACTACTAGGGAATTAAATTAACATCTGGTTAGTTTAAGAACCCAAGCCTTACCTCTTTGTCTCCCTCAGAATTCATTTGCCCATTCAAACCCTCCATTTGCCTAAGAAACCTTGGAAAAACCCCATTTGCACCCTTAGACCTGCTCAAAAGGCAAAAATGCATGGAAAACCCACTTTTTCCACCTTATCCTAAGTTTGGGAGCAATATGCCACTTTATAAAGAAATACACAGAAAAACCATATAAACCCGTTAATATTTCTAAGGGTCCTGCCGGGCACAAATCCTGTGAAAAATAATTTTTTATTACCCACCCGACGCCGTATCGTCTGGTCAAATCATCAACCCGTCAACCGTCCGATCGGGCGCTTTTCATCCGACGGTTCTCGTGGATATCGGACCGGCCCCGACGTCCGAGAGATAGCGTCCGATATCTGTCGGAGGCTGACGTCAGGCCTCGGCCACGCGTCGCCCCCACAGCGTATCGGAGCCCCCTCTGACAGATTCCCTTCTGTATCATAAGCAGTGCGATATGATACCGCCTGCGGTTTCCAGTTTCCACTAAACTGCCTGCCAGCGTCACTGCCAGCATCACCGCCGCGTCCGCGCCCCCGTCCGCCATTGCTCCACCTGTCTGCCACCTCATCACCCCCGTCGGCCACTCATAAGTCGCCACGTCACCTGATGACGTCATGCTGACGTCATCCGACCCGACCCACTCGATGATGTCATGCTGACGTCATCCGAAAAAGGCGCCAATGATCCAAAAATGCATATTTTTGCCAATTTTTCGCGTTTTTTGCACTTTTTGCATAAACTTCTGTTGCGCCTTCTGCATGCATTTTACGTCCAAATTTGCACCAGCCTACTGAATTCGACCTGGAGACCTTCGGCGCACCTACCCACCTGCATTTGTGACCCGGACCATCAAGTTTACCAGGTATTTATCCCTGCGAATCCTCTCTGCGCCTGGTTTTGTCCACAAATTGACTATAATTCACTTAAAACACTGAAAAACACATAATTTACCAGCAAATCCCTTGCGCCCAGTTCCTATTTGAAGTTGGAAGCTCGAAATTCACTAGCTAAGCCTTGTTACCCAAGCTTTCTCATAACCTGCATTCTGTTCGCGCAGTCGTGAACAGGAAAACCAAACCTACACCTAATTACTAAGAAAAGGTCTGTCAAAGACAAGTATTTGCCTTCTCAAGTGTTGTTTGCAGTATTTCAATTGCTGCCATTGACCCTTCGGCCCTCTGTTTCTCAATTCACCTCTTCTTCTAACAAATACTCTTTTCTGTTACTCAGCATAAGTAACACTAATCTGCATACAAAATAGAGTTCTTAAGTAACCATGGAAACTCCAGTAGCACCTGTGGCCCTCAATGTTGCCCCTTTGAATGCCCCTCAGAGAGAATTGGAGTGGCAAGCTTTAGCAGACTTGGATTACCAAATTGCAGAAGAATTCCTATCACAAAGCAAATTCCACCTTCACCTGCTAAATGAACTAAAGGCTAAACATGTAGTTGGAACAGATATATTGGGCATTTGGGATTCCTTCCTCCCAATCTTCAAGCTTCCTCAGGTCAACCAATTCCCTGACCTAATTCACCTATGTGCTGAATGCTATGATCCCACTCAAAGAGCTGTGCTTGACCCTTCAGGCTCAGTTGTGTTTTACATCACCCCTGAGGCCATCAGAGAGATGCTGCAATTCATGACCGAGAAGAAATTGGTTCCCTTATCTTTGTTTGATCTGATAAACCAAGGAGCCAAGATGTTGACAGATGCTCAGATCACAAAGCTGAACCAACTGTTTATTAACTCTGACACTGTGCAATACCCTCCTATTTTTCATGGCTACCTCAACCCATTGGGTAGGGACCTTGCAGATATGATCAGTCCCATTCTGGGCTATAACTCAATTGAGTATAGTGATGAGACTGTACTGGTAATGATGCTCATGTTTTCCCCTGGCAAAGCTCCAATCTACTATCACTATGCCACTTACATATCAGACAAAATGCATGAGCAATTTATGAACCTATCAAGGGAAAAGGTGTTCAGGTACTCCTCCTACAACTACCACCTAATATTATACTATCAACATGAGAAATTCCCTTTTGGTGTGAACAGGGTGGATGCATAAGGAAATCCAAGGTCAGTGGTGTATTGGGCCTCAGTTTTTCACTGCAGAGCTTATTCTCCATACACTTACTGTGAGTTTATAGACCTTTTCATCCACCCAGCCATGTCCCTGTTCATGAGCTCACCTCCTCCAAGACTAACAGATGAGATGCAGAGGATCCTTCAATTTTCCAAAGTATACAGCATTGGGGATTGGTATTTTTACCAAAACTACACCGTTATCAAAATATATGGTTGTGAGTTACCCCCATACAGACTGCCCAAGTATGTGCCCATGAGATTGTTTGCCCTTGAATACTTCAGGCAATTTGGGAATGCTGATATAAACAACTTTTCAGGCAAAGGCAAGAAGGCACAGCTGAAAGTGAAAAACCAATTGGGCCACTTTGTGTTGAACAAAAGGGAGGAAGGCTGGCGAGAGGCTGACAGAATGCTAGAAAGCCTTGGCCTAAAGACCAGTTTCCTCTGGAAACCTTATGACCCCAATCACTCCATATCATTAAGAAGGGTCAAATATAGGCTCTCTAGTTATGACCATGTAAGGTTGCCTCACATAGAACAATATACAAATCAATCAAAATGGAAGAGAGGCACACTAGAGGAACTTGTTACACAAGAAGAACTAAATGAAAGAGCAAGAAGAAATCTTCTTAAGATGGCTGACTTGGAACTTCCTGCACAGGTATTCTCTCTTCCAAACTCTCAAGTAGGAGTAGCTACCTCATCCTCCACATCACAACAGGAGGCAGTCAAAACTACAAACTAAGCCCCCAGAAAAGGCAAGGAAAAAGAGATGGAGCAAGAACAGGTACAGCAAGGACAGGTTCAGTAACAACAACAAGTACATCATCTAGAAAAGGAGCTCACACTGGACAAAGTAACGACTGAGCTCAAGAGAATCCTATGGGCCAATATTGGCCAGTCCATCACAGACCAGCGGGAATACATTGAGGCCATTCATGAGAAAATGGGGCTCATTGGAAAAGCACACAGGGAAATCCAAAGGGCAAGGGCATCTCTAGGCAGCATGCCTGAGGCTGCCACCAGAATGATAAATGTGCTTAACTATAGGACGAGCTCTCAGCTGATCAAAATGGGAATTGCCAACAGGACTGAGACCATTTCAATGGTCAAAAGGGTCCTGACACTAAGAAACCTGGTACAGACCTTAGAAAGAAGAAGCCAGGATATGCAGGCAGACATCAATAAATTCCAGGACAAGTTCATGGCATTGCAAAATAGAGGTCTTCCTAGCTTGATGGAGCCCTCAGGAAGACTACTTTCACATGAAAAATATGCCAAGAGGGTCAACACCTTTGCTGCCAATCAGATTGCAGAAAAGGCCAGCACATCAGCAGAAACAGGGCCAGCATCAGGAAAGACCCTTTTCAACAGGGTGGAGAGCTTATTCTTTATTATGAATGAAATTAATCACTTGTTTGATGAGCCTCCCAATTTTTATAAGTATACAGAGGCAGATGAGACCATAGATTCAATTTTGAGGCATCAACTGCCCACACAGGAAGTTTGGAACAATTTGATACAATTACTGCTAAACCAAAGCTGGTAATTATGTTTTTTCCTTTTGAAAGATATAAATGCATGCACAGGAAGATTGTGATATGTCAGCACGTAGAAGTGAGAGGCTGAGCCAACTCAGCAAAACCATTCGGCCACCACAGCCGCACTAACAGTCACAGATGACAGGGCCGAAAAGCTACAGGAGGACAGAGCTGCACAGACACGTCATTCAGCAGTTATAACAAAGCATTCAACCGACTCAGTGAGCTCCAAAGGTCGAAATATTCTGACAGGAGTAAAGAGCATTTATGTTGTATTAAAGGCTGTAATAACTTCTTATCTACTATTTCTGTACTAGTTAAAGAAGATATTTTATTTCTCAGATGACTCAATGCCTGAGATATTTTGTATGAAACACTTCTATATATTCCCCCTCGCATTAGATAGCAGGGGTTGGACATTGGATGTAATTGATATCTTTGATATAGTTCTTTTACTGAAAATTCTCAGAGAAGTAATACAAAGGCAGTGGAATTTCTAAAGCTCTGTGTTTTGATGCATTGTGGTGTTTAGCTGAAAGTTACAGGATTCCCGCGTATTTCATGGCACAATAAGTTTTCTTTACAACTCCTTGTTATGTGTTTTGTTATCATTAATATCTCTTTCATGTTTTCTGTGCTTTACAGTTAATGGCAAGGAAAAAGAATAGTCCAGGATTTAATCACAGATTACCCTGAACTCAATCTAAGCTTTTATAAGTGTTTTCTTCAGTTATAGTAATAGAAGGGTAATTCTTAATTGCTACCCTTTCATGCTATATCTTTCACAGTGATTATTGTCTCAAGAATTCAAGTTTTGCTCCTGAGCAACATATCTCTTTCTCACACCCCAGCTTAGTGAAAAATTCTCGATTGCTTTTTACTGGTTGTTTTCATCTCACCATCATAATCTCAAGTTTGTTTTATGAAATATCTAAATGGCCCTGTAATTCCAGCTGCTCAAACTCAAGATTTCAACAATTAGTAGCCACAGACTCCATTGCCCAATGGACTAACCTTACCTGTAGATTTCCACTTTAACCACAGAAAAACATCCTTCCAACCAAACATAAACCAAAACCCCTACTTCATAACTAGCCTAAAATCTCCACAAAATAGAGACAAACCTTAAAGAGAGAGCCCTCTCTAATTACAGCTGGGCTAGAAGCTGTAATCCAAAGATTGGTTAGTGGTTACCCCGGCCGTATTCCCTTGGGAGTCAAAGGGAACAACCTGGGTGTTAACAAGGAGCGAGAGGAATCATCTATAATGATAATGACCCTCAATGTACTGTAGTACAATTCATGTGGTGAATACATGAGTCGATGTCGAACACCATGCAAAATATTTTGGTCGAAGGCCATTGATGTAAACCTGTCATCGAAAGTGAGAAACTTGCCATTGAGGCATGCAAGCTTCAAAGTACTGAAAGGGTTGTTTCTAAGTCAACTTCTTGGATAATGAGCTGATGTTGACAATAAGTGACCCATCGTAGGAGGGCATTAATGAATCCCACATCTACGACACGAAATGGAGCAAATGATTTTGTGGATGTGAAAATGATCTAATAATACAAGGTTCAGGATGGCGGTCATGAAAAATGGAGTGTGAAGGTATTGCAGTGGATGAGGCATTAGCTGGGTTGATGAATTATTTGAGCGAATTCTCTTGAACATATCGGTAACATTGTGATGGATCGGTAGTGTTAAACCAATGCATGGTACAGAGGACCAATGGTGATGGTGAACAGAATAACCCAACCAGACTCAATCATGGCGATGGAGTGAAAGTGTCATGTTCAAGAGCGACCTACTACCAATGAAGTTCTTCAAGTTTTCTTCTCTTTTTCCCCAGTCATTGCTGACTAGTACCTCTTTACTTTTGTCAAGCTTGAGGAGGATAACATATGCTTGTTCTATAATTCACCCTTTGGACAAACCTGTTGCTATGTTTTAATGAGCCTAGCGACAGTGAAACTCACTCTTGTCTGGATGGACAAGTTTGTCGCTATTGTTTTAACGAGTTTAACGACAAAGATAACTCAGTCCTTTTCATATTTAGAGAGTTTGAAAAAGACGAAAAGGAAACTCCAGTAGTCCTTTTTCGTTGTGTAATCCCTTAAGTCTAAAAAAGTATAAAATAATACGAAAGGGATGACTTTTTGATAGTTTTAGCGAGCTGAACAAGACAAGCACTCGATCTTTTTGTGTAATGATCCCTCAGGTCCAAAAATATTAAAATATAGAGGAGGGATGGCACTTCCCTTTACTTTAAGAAGTTGGAGAGGCCAGTAGCTCGACAATCTTTTCATATTTTATGAGTCTAAAAAGAGCTTAAAAGAGACTCGCTTTTTAGGAACGAGCAATGTATCTGAGTAGCAACTGGTTCTAGGTAAGTTTCAAACTTCTCAAACATGATAGTGTAACGAGGGTGGAAAATAGAATCACTCATCGCAGTTGTTCCTCAAAAGGGTAAACAATCAAGTGGAGGCGTATGATCGGCTAAAAGAGTGGAGGTGACAGTAAGAACACAACCAAGGCTCAAAAGACTGATAGCAATGCGATCACAAAGGTTATTTATCGAGGGTGGATTCATTTTTTAATGAGCTTGAATCTTTGGAAACTATGCTCAGTGGCGGGTTTATTTTTTAATGAGCATGAACCTTGTGCCAACATGTGCTCATACCAATTGTCTTTAAGGATGTCTGTTCTTAGTAGGTTCATTTTTTAATGAGCTTGCCCCATGTGAAACGTTTCTTAGGTGCCTTTTGTATGCAGGCTAGGAACAACCAACTACAGAACTAAGAGTTAATGAACTACTGAGGTTAGGTAGGATAGCTTAAAAAAACATTTCCTTTGCTTTGATGGGTTGCCGACAAAGGTGAATGGTGGATCAGACCAATCACCTAACCTAAGCAGTTGAAGTTAGTAAAATACTACGGGGTTAGAGTTACGCTGGTCGCTTTTCACTTGTGTAAAAAAGGTTTGCATGCCCCCAGGTATAAAGAAAAATAGAGTTTCTAGGTTACCATATGGAAGTTCTTTCATTTAAGCAAGATTGTTTCATCTGCGGAGTAGAAAAAACACTTCCTTAGCTTTGTCCATCGAAATAGACAAAGGTGAATGGTGTGAGCTTCCAATCACATAACCTTCAAGGAGAACCTGTTTCAGACTGATCCCATATCATACATGGATGGGTGTGTTAGAACAATCATATAACCTACGATGAGGAAATCTTTTTCCAGACTGATCCCATATCCTTCATGGACGAGTGTGTCAGACTAGTCATATATCCTACGAGGAAATCTATCTTTTCATCTAGGTTTGCCTACTAAAGCAGACTAGGGTGCATGCCCCCCTGGGTTTCGTCACATTCACCGAATTACTCGTGGTAATTAGGTGGATGAACTGGAGGTTGAAGAGACATTCCTTGTGCAAAGATACCATTTAGGGATGGTGCTTGACTAGTAGCCATGTTTGAACTGGGGAATGAAAGCTGGTCAACAATATGTACCATTCTGCCTTCATACGGGAAACACATCACTCGAGGGAGTGTGGAAACAATAGCTCCCATGCTATAAATGTAGTCACGCCCAAGGAGTAGATTGCAATCTAGTGGCCCTTGGACTACCATCATGTTCAAATGAATGGTTTTCCTTCTCAAAGTTATAGGTAAATTTGGAAGGATCCCTAACAGTCGACTGGTTCCTTTATTGAAGCCTAACAAATTTTGAATCTCAGGCAGAAGCGATGGCGAACCAAGCAATTTCCAAACAGTTGAGGAAAGGATACTCACGGAAGCCCCTTCATATATGATAGTGCCACCCATGATCATTCTGTAAGCTTGTACTATGATTTGGAATGGTACATTAGATGGTAGGCGGGGTCTCGCTAGTAGATTCCAATAAAAGGAAATGACTAGATTGCTTGGAGGAGGGACCGAATAAATGGTCAGATGAATCTATTTAAATGGGGAACTTGCCTCCTGTGGTAAAGGAACGAGTAGATTGCCCCCATGTTCATCAGACTCTGTGTTAACAAAAAGAATTTGAATGGTGTCATTCTCATTCTCTTTGGAGATTGTATCATCTAAAGGTGGACCTTCTGAAGACAAGACTGGGTCAACTTCCATCTCGACCTACTGAGTTTGGTCTAGCGTGGACTCAGAGGGTTTATCTTCAACGATAGATGTTTCGACCAATAACAGAGGTATGTCAGTCAGATTTTCAACTAGTGATGGACTTGGCAAGAGTTTCTCGTATCCAGGTGGAAGTCGCTGCGGTGAAGCAGAACGATTATCCAAGACTCTTTTAGCTTCGTCCAGAAAAGGAAAACGGTGGAGGGCATGATCACCTTCACACAACCTACAAGGAAATTTAGATCTTCCTTTTTGTCCATTGACTTCATTTTCACTAGTTGATGGTGTATTCTCAACATGATTGATAAAGGTTGAAGACACCGGATTGTGAAAGCGAGGAGACCAGTCTCTTAAGATCCGCGGGATGTAAGGACAATCTCGATGATAGTGGTTTCCTTTGCAAATGACACATGGAGATTTGGGTTTGGAAGGTGTAGTGTGTGGACTTTTGCCGAACGATACATGGTTGCCCCCTTGTGTGGTTGGCTTCTTCTTCTTCTTCTCCTTCCCTTTCTTCTTCTTCTCAGTTACTTGGTTTTTAGTATCACTAGTTTCACCAAGGAAAGAGGAAGAAGGAGAGGGAGAAACAAACAAAGTAGAAGGTGGGGGAGAAACTCCAGTATCATCTAGTTGCTGATTTGATTGCTGAGGAATTACATTGTTTTGAATGATAGAGGTCGAGAATATCGAAACTGGCAGGCCAATTGTGAGTCCTGGAAGGGATAATGTACCCATGTATGGAGTACTAATATATCCTCAAGAGGAGAAAGGACTTGGATTTCCCCCAAGGGGAAATCCTTGATTGGTGGACTCCATTACCTCAACCTAAGATCAATGAAAGAATAGGGATGTTATTCTGAATTAAATGAATTTTATGATGCTTTGACACAACTTGCTTTTTCAATTTTTAAGAGTCGAGAAAAAGCTAAAGATGACTCTAGTCACCTTCAATATTTAATGAGAGTAAAGTGACAAGTGCTCAAATGGACCTTTTCTTTTAAAGAGTCGAAAAGGAATGAAAGTGATTATTTTGGAAATCTAGACAGGGGGATTACCAAACCAAATCTAGACAGGGGGATTACCAAACCAATCATAAAACTGCAATATACACCTCGGTGGTAAATTAAAGAGAAATTATCGAGGACTTTACATACGGTAGTCAATCTTCCCAAATGCTGTGTTCAGAGCATTGTGATCAATAAGGTGATAGACACGGCTTCCTAAGGATAAAGGATATCAGCCTATTGTGGTCTCCCAATATATACTCGATGGTACGTGGGAGCACAAGTTTGTATTGGCACTTTTCGTATCAAAGAGGAGGAATCACCCAATCTATAATGAAAACGATAGTTACCAGGCTTTATGACGCCGGAATACATCTCTAGCCTAGACTTCTAGATGTTGTGTGTTAGGTTCCAAAGTGTTTTTATGTTCATTGAGATTTATTTTATAGTTAATCTTTCTTAAGAAGTTTGCCTTTCAACGTTCACCACGTGATGTAGATGTACAATTCCTAAATATGCAATCTAAATGATAAACAAACATTTGTTTTCTTTTAACAATGAAAATCCTAGCTACTAAGGAAAGAAAAGTACGATTCTTTCAACATAGAGCAGAGAGCACACACTAAATGCACTTTTCCTAAATCAATTTCTACATGCATTCTAAATGCAAACGCACATGCATGTATTTGTTTTTTCGTTTCCTTAATGTGAGAATGCCAAAAAGAAAACTAAGCATAGATTTGAACTACTTTTCTTCAAAGTGACACTTTAATAATTTCTTTCCAAAAAACGAAAGGAGGACTAAGACGACACTTTCAATTTCGAATGGAAAACTGCTTTCGACACTTCAAAGAATTGAAAATTCAAATCAAATACAATGGAAAAAGTACAATTGACTATCTAAAAGAGGAAGACTTTACGACACTCTTTTTCTTGACTGAAAACAATAGTTGCGACACTTTCGAATCAAAAGACGACAATTCGATTAAGCTACCTTTTGCAAAGGAGGACTGTAAATGAGGAAAATACATAAAAAAACATTTACAATTCCTTATCAATGGAGGCTAAATAATGTAAAGGAAGAAGGCTTCAACAATGATATACTGATCATAAGCAACAAAACTACTGAATAGCGTTGAAAACAATGAAGAAAACACCAATTTCTGGAGAGAGAAACAGTCTCATTCAATCATCGCACCTGTCCTTAAGGGAAACAGGGATGCATCTCACTTGCAGCACACAGGAGGTGCGATGCATCCAGACTGCCAATGAGAGACAGTGCGATGGTCCAGGGATGAGACTGAGATTGGTTTTCACCCACAGTTTGCAGCTAAGTTTAGTGATTTAGGCCGACATTATGATGGAAAATAAACACAAAGTATATGGGTATGATCTTATGAGGTTATTGAGATACAATCAGGGCACTTAGGATGTTTACAAGTCAGATGTTCAGTTCATAAACCAACCCGGAGATTGACTAAAGCATCGTTGATCTACTTTGTAGTTGCATAGAAAAAGCAGTTTGAAGGCTAGCTGGCTTAATTTCAAACTCCATTTGTAGTTTATAAAGCAAACAATAGTAACAAACAAACAAACTATTCGCTCCCTAGCGAAGTCGCCATTTTGTTTCTGGGAAAACTAGTGTCCATTTAGATCTGCTAGTCCCACTAAGATGGGTAGCTATCTAAGAAACAAACAATTCAAAGTAACTTGTGTTTTCCTTTATGGGAGATAGATGAGAGAGAAGCAAAGAGCACCAACCTTAGTCTTTCGCTTGGCTCCTTGCTTGTTTCCTCTCTCCTTTGTGTTGTGGCCACCAACAACCCCCCTCTTTATATAGTGTTATAACTAATACTAAATAAGTGGGGACCCTTAGTCAAAATTTTAAAAAAATCAATTAGTGCTTATACTTCCTTTTGGATAAAGCTTACCATCATGGATTTAGGAAAATACCTTTGAAAAATATAAAAAGCTTAAGTTTCATGATAAAGGAAGTAAAGTCACTCCTTAAGAAATATTGCATCACACAAAAAAGTGATAGGATGCCTTCTTATGAGCTAAAAAATGCGAGACTGCGACGCGAAACTCCATCGCATCGCATGCATCAATAAGCACTCAAGTTGGAAAACCTCAAAATCCCTGATATGCGATATGCGATATCGCATATCACAAAACACATAAAATACACATAACGATTAAGTGATCTTTCGATCTTACGATATTGCGATCTTGCGATCATGCGATATTGCGATTGTGCGATCTTACGATCTTCCAATGCTGCGATAATGCGATGCAGTGATAATTGTGATAATACGATGCTGCGATCTACGATATTGCGATGCAAATCTCATAATCATTCCATCGCAGATTTTCCTGGCTCAATATTAAAGAAAAAGCTTTTTCCATAAACAAAGAACTGGTCACGCGTTTTAATGATAATTAATGAGTTATATGCCAGTTGTTAATAAAATATGGTTTTGTGTTTATCAAGGAGCCAGTTCACGTAAGGTGGCGTGTTTTTGCATATCTTTGGCATTTAAAGCTTTCTTGTCATTATTTTTATCATTACTTTCACCTCATTTGTAAACTGCAGGAACGAAGAACAAAAGGTTATACAAAACAGTATGCAGGATACTATGAGGAAGAAAGGCAGGAGTCCAATTTCCATCTGGGAAGGTGCATCTAATCTGCTTTCGGAAGAGAATCCTAAGGTAATGGGACTTGCGGCTACCACA